>JABXWE010102474.1:0-16840 GCA_014611495.1 Limonius californicus
CAGTAACATATACAATAACTGTGCTAATATGCACTAGAACCCTGTATAAGTACACACCACCCGTACAATTCACTTAATATAGTGTTAAATAAAATTTGAAGTAAACGAGCAATGTAAAAATACTGCGTTTGAAAATAAAAACGGAGTTTAAGAAGCAAATAACACCCTATCCGCTGAAAGTACTTTCATCGATATAAGCGCTCTGTAAACACAAAATATCCTAGATACAAATCCGTATAAACGCAATATTACAGCTCCAGATGACGTACCCTGTATATATCAAGTGAAATTTACGTTAATATGCACGAAATACGTAACACGCTAATATACAAAAGTATTAAGATAAACAATGGTTCACAAACACGTGAAAGAATTTGAAAATTAAATTATAACTCGGAAGCAGTACAAATTAAACAACGAGCAATTAACTCGACTCCGAAATTAATAAATAATACGAATTGAAATCACTTTCCTGAATGCTTTCATCTGATCGGAAAATCCTGTAGCAGCTTCACGTCCACACGTGCTCTAGATGTGTCGGCCGGTACGGCTTTGAGTTCCAATTTCTCGCAGACAGCGAATTCAGCAATTCAAAACGTAACTGTGGCGAAAGCTTACAGCCCCAACTTGTTGTTTAAATTAAGCTTACAGCCCCCAACTTGTTGTCTAAATTAATAAATAAAGAATGCGTTAGGCTAGCATGCTCAAATAAAGATGGATGACACTTACCAATCGAAAATCCAATTGACGTGAACAAAAGATTAAACGAAGATCAAAAATCGGTCAAGGACCTACACCGAGAATCCACAATTCACAACGGATTACGATGTCTATAAAGATTCACTCAATAAATCGAGAAGAACTCTCAAGTAAAATATACTTAAACGGAGCAATCTATATCGACGTTCAATCAATTCTAAAGATCACAGGAAGATGATTACCGGAAGTGAAAGTTTTCTAAGAATCAACTCGCGCAGCTAGGAACGCGCAAACTCAATCAATCATATGCGAACCAGCAAAATAAGTTGCAAACCAACCAGGCGCGAAGATACCGTTACAGGCTTTTTGATGCCTTTTTACGATTTTTCAATTTTTCGCATTTATTATTGATCGTAGTAAGCTACTATGCGGCGGTGAGAAGTAAAACACACTGTATACAGTGTGTCCCAAAACGTACCGGCAATATTTCAAGGATGAATTCCAGAACTTATTTAGAGTCGAAATGTTCATATAAACATGTCCTAAACGTAACCGTTAACAAGTTATTGTTTATTTCACAATTTATGTGACTAAAATTTTAGTTCGGCGGATTTCTGAAATACTGATCTAGTTGCCATGAGAGCGTCTTTTTTGATAACATTTGAACATCGTTTTTAACCAATTATTGTTTGTAACTTGTCGGTTTATTGCTGTGATACTGAAGTTATTAACTTCTTCTTTGTATCCTTATTTCCATCGTAATTCACAAGTGATTCACAATGCCAATGTTATTTTCAAATGAAGAATGTGCAGATACTCATTATGTTTAGTGTCTATGTGATGGAAATGCTTTAGCAGCAAAACAAGATATCGTAGAAGGTATCTCAATAGAAGCCTGCCTACGCGTGCGGTTTTCTTTAATTCACATCGTCAGCTAAGGGAACATGGCACTTTCGATTCAAGGAATGAAGTCAGCCAGGGAGTTGTCCGTAGACTCATAAGCCATGATGACCAAGTTCCTAATTTATTACACGAAGATCCGTCTTTAAGTGTGCGAAGAATTGCATTACGTGCTGGAATATGTAGAAACCAGGTTTGGAGAATAATAAGAAGTGCTCGCTTACATCCATATCATCATCAAAGAGTTCAAGCTCTAGATAATGATTTTGAAGCTCGTTTAAGATTTTGTAATTGGGTACAAAATAATCAAAACCTTCTGCATATTTTATGAACGATGAAGCTTCTTTCACACGAGGTAGTATTACTAATTATCATAATTTTCATAAATGGGCTTTAGAAAATCCTCATTTAAGAAGGCGCTCGCATTTTCAACATAGATTTAGTGTTAATATGATAGCTGGTATTCTTAATGATCGTCTGATTGGACCATTTGAACTGCCACTCCGTTTGAATGGCGCGAATTACGAATATTTTCTAGAAAACTCTTTACTCTTATTACTGGAAGATGTGCCATTAAATATCAGACGTGCAGTGTGGTATCAACACGATGGGGCACCAGCACATCAATGTCTTCGTAATAGATCTTGGCTTAACGCGCATTTTCCGGGAAGATGGATTGGTGTAGGAGGACCCGTAGTATGGCCACCGCGTTAACCGGACCTGACTCCATTAGATTTTTATCTTTGGGATCACATGAAACAGATTGTTTATGCAATTGCAACTGAACTGCACACGGTAGAAGAATTACGCCAAAGAATACAGCAGGCTGCCGATATTACTAGAAATAAGCCAGCAATCGTATTAAGAACGCAGCGATCTCTTTTGCGACGTGCGGCTTTGTGTATCGAAGACAATGGAGATAATTTTCAACATTTCTAGTAAATAAAATAATAAAAATGTATCAAAAAGATTTATTTCATAAAATTCGTTGAACTAAAATTTTAGCCACATAAATTATGAAATAAACAATAACTCGTTAACGGTTACGTTTAGGACATTTGTTTATCTGGCCTTTTCGACTCTAAACAAGTTCTGGAATTAATCTCGAAATATTGCCGGTACGTTTTGGGACACCCTGTATATCAAAACAAGTTTTGTTAGTAAAATTTATCTAATTTTATTATTTAAATTTAAGATAAAAAACCATGTCTAATCAGAGGATACATATCCGTATTAAGCAGCAAAAGATATTTTAAGATTATTAATAATATTGTTTCCACTCTTATTAATATTTTTATAAGGTATACTACAGCAGATTAAACTGCAGGAAACACATCCGGGCCCATGTAGTGTAGAGGTTTTGTTGCTTCGAAATCCCGAGTCTAGCGTGTATGTACTTTTCACATGTTTTGAAATATCGCTAATACGCTTAATTATCAGGAATAATATAATAAAAGTTTATTATTGTAAGTATAAACAGCAAGCCATTATTTCTCAAGGTAAAAAAACATCTACATATTGTGTTAGGTGCTAACAACATTAAATGTTCAATAATTCCTTCTGAGGTGCATTAAGTAAGAGCGATATTTGGTGAGCAAATTAAATATTCAACTACTAAAACGGTGTTTCTCTGAAACAGTCTAAGTAATAAAATGCCCATACTATAATACAGGATATTGTTACCTTCAGGTTCTTAGTTGGAATATTATAGATTGTATACGTATACATGTACAGTGCGTCAAAAAAGTTCCAATAAACGTATGTCCCAAAATGCTTTCATAAGAAGTTACATGATTCGGTATGTTAGGAGTCCTTATTTAATGCTTGAGGCCACATCGGACCAATTGCATGGCCTTCCAGGTCACCTGATTTAATTTTTATTTAGAGGCGTGAAAAGTATTGCTTACGAACACTTCAGAAGTATTTGAAAGAGTGTGGCAGTCATGTTAGTATTTAGCTTAAAACTGTTTAATAAAGAATTTTCGGACATACGTTCGTTACAACTTTTTTCAATTACTTGACCCAACACGCTGTAGAATTTAAAGAATTTGGCCTCATGTTTTACGAACACCATGTATATTATGCATCCCTTCTCTCAACTTTTCATGTGACATTAGTTGCAAGCATTAACACAACTTGATGCAGGGTGTTACAAAATAAATGTTTAAACAGATCTTAATCTAACCATATTTCTCTATAATCCAGCAATACAAGTAAGGTAACGTGATTAATATACAGGGTATTCCATAACTCGCAATGAAACGCCTCGCGGCACCGTTCAGCAGTTCTAAGTATAAAGCACGAAAAGAAGTGGAATTGGCAACAGTGTAAGATGCATATTGTATACTCTGCGGAAAATTTTTTTGCAGTTGCTACAGAAAATTTTTATAAAATATTTAATATATAATTATTAATATCTAAGCCAGTCGACGCTTTAGAGAACGCAAATCTACTATTAAACAACTAATGTCCACACCACCATGAAGTAGAGTTACCGGCGCATTTTTGTGTGCAGCATCCCCAATAGTCCTCATCCACAGCTGAACTAGTTATCAATCCTTTTCATTACCGAAACGCAAATTACTTATGAACAAAAATAATAAAAATAAAGAACAGTAACAAATCAGAATTTAAAATGTTCTGTAAATTAATGGAACTGTGCAATATGACCACCACCAATATTATGACATTCTGTACATCTCATTGCAATTAAACTTTGTACTCATTGAAGCATTTTGTTCGTTCTAAGTTGCAGCTGCTTGGTTGATACGATTTGTTAAATCGTCCACATTGTTCACAAGTTTAAGATATATCAATTCATTCAAATAACCCCATATATAAAAACTAAGGGTATTAGATCAGGTGACCTTAGCGGCCAACCACGACTAATCCACCAATGTAGAAAATGATTTTGAAGACAGTCTCGAGCCATGATTCTATAATGGGCTGGAGCACCATCTTGTTGGTACCACATATTTTGTCTAATTATCTGTGGAACATTTTCAAATAGTATTTGAACTCGTGCATTATAATTATGTAGTAGTAATAAGCAGCTTTTCAAAAAGGGTATATGCGGTGAACGTGTAATATTCTGTGTACTGTCGACTTTAGTATGTCTACAATCCGAGAAACACCACGTACGCTTCTCGTAAGCTCCCGTTCAATTAAATCTAACACATTTTCTTCAAATTTGTCTTAGCATAAATGGACGACCACCACCGCCCATTTTAGACCAACACTTCTTCTTTGTCGTAGTCGTTGGTCAGTTCGTTTAATACATAACTGTGTGGTTTGGATGTCTTCTATTTGGATAGCGTTCAGCATAAAGCTCTGTCCCGCTGCATAGCAATTACCACCAACCTCCCCAAGAATCCCAATCATGTCTGTGAACTCAGTAAATGTGAATTCAATTAATGCAAGTGAAATGGAATTTACAAAAAATAACAGAAAAATATGTTTGACGACTGTAAAATTCGGAACAGTAGTTTCAAATTAAATAGAAATTACTCTCAGCTTTGCTTAGGTTTGCCTTGATGCCACATCTATATCTCATTTTTTCAACAAAATCTTAGAATCAAAAATCTGCAATTTGAACTTGTGCAGAAGTCATTTCTATTGTTAATATCTGTAGTTTATTGATGAAGAACTACTTTTATCCACTGCTGAACAACGCTACGAGGCGTTTTATGGCAACTTATGTATATGTTGCTTTCAAAATATTATCAGATATATTCACAAGTACAACTGTATTATGTTTTACGAACACCCTGTGGAATAGTAAACGATTTTGTTACATAACGACGATTGGTTAATAAGAAATACTGCCGGGACCAAAAACTGTCCATTTACTCCAATTTATTATTCGTTTCGTAATACTGATAACAAATAGAACCTAACAAATTTTGAAGTTATTCCACGAAAATAAACGGCCACGAATCGCCGCAGCGGATATGTAGGCGTGTTAAATAAAAATGAGATAAGCAAAGCTAGAACTGAAGAGGAAGCGAGTGGGTGTGTTGCGATTAGATGGGGTTGAGAACATATAAATATGTTTAAAAGTCTTAATTTTTAAGTTCTAAAAGTGTTACTGTTGAGAATTTCCAAATCATTTAAAAACTCTTTCTAATCTCACTTATTCAAGAATTCTTAGAAAATGCGACAGTTTATCTCTAAAATCAATGACATAAACAAGAAAATATAACATTATTAACAATTTCAAAAATCGTTGTCATTTATTTGATTGTTACGTACTTCAACGTAGTACATCTGACAACAATGTCTTCAACTTGTTCCAGTGTTAAAAAAGTATTAGCACGAGTTCAGAATGTGTAACCAAATAATACATATCGTGGCCACTCAAGAGAAAATATAATCATGAACGAATAAATAGATAGAGCTCGTTCAAATGGATGTGGCACGACTTTTGCATGGCGGTCGCTTCTGACATAAATTCACCCACTCGGGCGTTTAATTTAGCTTACCTGACGACCATTGTCGTTCTATACAGGACATTGACATTGAACATACGTATTTTAAGTAGATGATTGGTATTTAATAGTATATTAAAGAACTAGTTTCATAAGGCCTTTTCTTAACGCACGAGTTCAAGTTTGAAAAACGAGACGCGAAGCGTCGAGTTTTTCAACGGACGAGTGCGACAAGTGGTCTTATGAAACGTGTTCTTTATACTATTTTTTCTATTGAGGAAGTTTAAGAGTATTTTAAATAAATTTATGTAGAAAATTTTACGTCAAATCGATTACTAGAGAGTTTTTATAAACACTTATGACAGCACTGACAGGTGGCTGAAACTGACATTTCAAACTTTCAAATTCAAATCGAACTACCAACATCGTAAAAAAACAAACTAAAAACAGTGCGCTTAGAACGGCTTTATAAAACCGAAATAGAAAAAATTACTAAAGAAACGTAATCTCAAAACAAAAAATCAAGTGTGTTTTCAATGTCAAATGTAAATTTTGCTAGTGTCATTTTGAAGATTTAATTCTGTTCTATGCGTGTGCATTCAGTTCTTATCATGGGAAATGCATCGGAGGTGATTCTACATACTGAGAATAACAACGGGTATGTTACTAAGAAATTATATATTTCCTGCTTCTGTGTATAGGCCAAAGGCCTGTTAATTACCTGCAATGGAGTAGGTTCTCTGAGCCCTCTTTGCAAGTATGTCAAGCAGGAGACTAAGCTAACACGTGGAACATAGAAGAGCAGTGTTGCTTGCTTGCTTGCTTTGAAAGAGCGAGATCTAGGACGCGGTTTTCCAAGCATCCCTATGCACTTAGGCCATTTGGCCCATTGTACACCCTAACTAAGAATTTTGCCTATCTGGGGTAATTCCAACTCCAGTAGTGATTTTTAACGTGTCACACATCGTAGTGGCACGGGACCTACGGCTTTATTTCTTATCCGACAGAAGGCGCATTTTCAGATTTTTACCCGCTACAAAAATCTCGCCGATCTCAGCCAGGTTCGAACCCGCGTCCGTCGGATCTAAAGGCAAATGCGCTAGCCACTAGACCACCGAGGCCGGCAAAGAGCAGTATTACTACATGGTTTACGATTGTCAACAATGTTCGTTTGACAACCAGGGTCGACGGTTTTACGTGCCTTCCGAAGCGCGACTGGTTGCATATGCTACTGTATAGGTCTACCCATCCGAGTACCGACCGTCACAGATTGCGCCGCAATACAAATACCCTTTGACCAGTGCTCCGAAATTATTGTTTCAATTAGAACGAAGAAGTTTAACTTGCGTAATAAAAAGCATACAATGTGGGCCAGCTAAACTGTCCCCCTTAACAGTGGTTGACACAACCCAACATACACATAGCGTGACAGCCAAAATCACATTACCTTTAATTTAAGTAAATTGCTCGATACTTTTGACAATACTAAACTCTACTTGTTGAGCATTGAGCTAGAACATAAACAAACGCTTGACAGGTGCGTCAATTTACCGGATGTGTATTTACGTAATATTCCTTGCGTTTCTAAATTAACGTTCACGCCGTCAGAATTCTTTTTTAGAAGAATTGGTGGTTCTGAAAAGAACCATTTTTTAAGTAGTATAAGTATTTTTTAAGTTTTATGGACTTGGAGACATCTGCATTACAAATATTGACGTAAAAGCAATCTGCTGTTAAGTAGTCCAAAAGTTTTTTCGAACTCCGGGAGATTTTGGAGAAGACAAAGTTTTAGTATCCCGAAACTCCTTTAAAATTCTTTTTACTGTTGCAACACTAACACCCACTGTTTTAACAACAAATTGTACAATGTCAGTCAGTAAAATCTCAGAATTATCTTCTAACGTCGAATTATACAATTTTACTATTAATTGTTTTTCATTTGAAGTAGTAGGACGCCCCCTACGATTACACGTTTCCGGAACAACTTGCTCCATTTTAGGAAAATACGCACCAAACAAACGCTCCGAAAACCGATAAGCACTGCTCAAAAAGCACACAAACTTAACCCAATAATTACGAGTGCAAAGCAAGGGTTTTGAGCGTCAATTACTCCTTAAGTAATTAGCGTTATCTAGCGTAGACCAATCACAGCGCGCGCTCGGGTGAGTCAAACACGTGTGTTTGTTGACGTTCTAGCTCAATGCTCAACAAATAGAGTTTAAGCGACAATATCAATTTACTTCAACTTTAAGTTACATGTTTTCAAATAACAGGAAAACAGATTTGTTGCTTATTTATGGGAAAATACGGCTGCAATCCGCAATTCATATGTGAGGCGCTATCTAACTATAAGATCGCCGCCTGAAAAATATTTGGACACCATAAAACTTCTTTAAGAAACGAACACAAATTTATGAATTTCAAAAGATGGCTTGCGTTACTCATATGTATTTCATCCCATGCAAACTTTGCTGAAAAATGCCTGTTAAAAATTATAATTCAAATAAAGGACAATTTTTAGCATTTTCGTGGATTGGATTGGATTACACCCACATTTTCTCGGAATTAGAACAATAGAGGCTATTAAAAAATTCTAGTGACCAAATATTTAGTTCCATAAAAACTTTTTAGAATTAGTCTTCGTAGTTTAGACTTTAATGCAAAACCAAGTAAAATATAATTGATACGAATGTACATTTATTATGTGTTTGCTCTTTTAATAGATAATAGTTACTGTGCAATTTTTTAACGTTTTAATTGTAGTTTTGCTAATAATAAAGAAAAACGCGGACATTTGTTTCATCGTTCAAATATTAGCAGTCTCAAAGATCTTATTAAAATCGAATTTGACTGTAATTTGTCTTAAATTTAATAAATCACACATTTGATATACTGCAACAGCATTAAAAGAAAATAATAGAGCCCATGGGGATTTGATCAACAATAGATCTTGCACGTACAAAGCAAGGGGCTGCCACTACGCTACTACGGCAACGCATAACACATGTCGCAAGCGCGTACAACAACATATATATTTTCAATATTCCTAAATAATTAATTTGTAGCTTTATTTGTGTTAAGTTTTCAAATACAAAGGTATCACATGCACAAAAATTTAATTTCTTTCAATTTGTGGTACCTGCGCATCGAAAAACTTACCCAAATACAAATGCAACTTTTTCGTATTACCTACGTTAAAAACGTTCCACTTACATTTACATACATTCTATATATGATTAAGACAGTATACATTGCTATTTTATGTCTTTCCTCTTAATAATATTTTATATTGAAATATATATTTCTAATAAAAAAAAAACAATAATATCAGCACGATAAAAGTTAATAGCATTTTACTACAATTTGTAAATTAACATATTTTTAAAACAATTTTTTGGTTGCAGGACGACCATGAGCAAACATTTTATTATCGCATTAGTGGTGGGGATGGTAACAGGATTCACGATAGCCTACGTAATTCTGTCATCCCCTGAATATTTATGGCAACAATTAAGTGATCCTCACACCAGCAGTCAAATGGAAGGTATATCCGGCCCTCTACGCGACCCAGGCACACACAGTAAAGATGAAATATTTCATCGAATGGAAGACTCTACCGTAGCTGATCAATTAGCACAACAAATTCGAATAGTCTGTTGGGTCATGACGGGGCCCAAAAACCACGAGAAGAGAGCCAGACATGTAAAGAATACGTGGGGAAAACGGTGCAATGTACTATTGTTTATGAGTTCAGAGGACGGTATGTATTATTTGATATACAATGCTGTACAAATGCATGTTGCAAATTGTGTAGCTTTAAAAATGCTTCTGTCTGTAAAAATAGCAGTCGCATATAGAAATTTATACAAATGGGCTTCTTTACAATTTCTTTATTGTAGAAATTGATAGTACCAATCAAAATATTCGCCCAGCTATGTGTTCTCCAATCTTGCCCTTTTCCTTGTTCCTACCTCCCATACTTTGTAGATTGTTTGGGGGATCTTTCATCACCCATCCTATTTATATGTCCCAGCTATATCAGTTGCCCTTCTTGTATGTTGTTACCCATACATGCTTTGATTCACTACCTTTTTCTAGGCTTTTTATCTCAAGTTTTTTCTTTCTACGGACTGCTTCTATGTCTTATTGCTTCCTCATTCCATCTTGTTTTTATTCTTCCTCGTTTCTGCTTTCCTCCTATATTTCTTTCTAATAGTCTCTAGTACTCCCTTTTTATTCACCCTCATTATATGGCGTAGCCATCTTACTCTTTGCCCTTTCACAACTCCTACCATATCTGGTTAATTGTACAGTTCTTTGTTTGTTCTTCTTTACCATTTATCTCATGTCGTCAATTATTTTTCTAAGTATTTTCCACTCCTCTTTTCGTAGGATTTTACATTCACGCCTGCCTAAGGTTCATATTTCGCTAGCGAATATTACTATCAGCATTATAAATTCCCAGTTTGAGTTTTCTTGATATGTTCTTATTGTGGAGTATCCTCGTAAATGCATGGACACTGCAATTTTCTAGCATTAATCTTCTCTACATTTGTTTCTTTATATCTGATTTTCTATAAAATTCTGCCCCCAAGTATGTAAACTGCTCTACTTCTTCAAAATTATGTTCTGCCTTCGTTTGTTCTTATTTATAGTATTCCTCTTCCATCAAACTCTCCAACCGTCCATGTCATAAATTTTGTCTTATACATGTTTATTTGTAGCCCTATCTTTTGTGCCGATTCCTGTATTTTAGCTAAAATTTCTTGTACAGACCGACCAACTCAACTGAAGCCGCGAAATGCGTAAACACAAAAGCGAAACATGCCGAAGTGAGATGAAAGTCACAGGCTTAGTAGATTCGGCGATAGCAATATTTATTTCAGTACGGTAGCTGTTGTTAAAATCCCATGGTTAAACTCACAGGCGACTACTACCATTTCGTGGATTGTGCCGATATTGCAAGCGTGGCGTTGAAGTTTACAATGGGCTCCGCCCTCACTTAACCACCTTGCTTGTGTGCAATCTACGGCCAGGGTTTCGGCTATATTGGTCAAGCTGTAATGCTTATTTACTTCTTGTCGCTATTGCTACATCATCCGGAAATGCCAACCACTGATATTTCTTGTAATATATCAACTTTGCTCTAATTAAGTTAGCTTTCTCATTGCGTGATAGAGGACCCCCTCGAATTTTCCCAATATTTTGATATTTACTTTGATTCTATTATCAGTTTCTTTTAAGGTTCGTTGTATTAAGTTTAATAGTTCTCCGCCCTCTTCTACTTCTTTCTACTAATGCTTTGTAGAGTTCTTTTGCTCATTATACAGTCAAATGCGTATCTGATACGGATGAACATCACAAACGTTTCTTTGTTATGTTCGCTTCTTTCTGCTTATAACTCTCTCAGGACAAATATCTGGTCCACTACTGATCTTTCTCTCCTAAAACAATACTAGTATTCACCAGTGGCGGATCCAGGCGATATTCGAAGAGGGGCGGTAAAAATAATTATTTTTAATGAAATTTATATTTTGTTTCGCAAAGATGGGTCATAAAAATTTATATTTTTTATTTAGATAGAAAAAAGCCGAAATCCCAAGGCTTGGGGGAGAGGTAATTTCCATTATCCGCCATCTCCGCTTTAATCCGCACCTGGTATTTATGTACTTGTGTCTTCTATCTTTTTAAGCTTATTCTTTAAGTGTGTCGTTGCAATTTTGTATGTTATCTTTAGAAGTCTACAATTTCCACATTCTGTCCTGCCTCATTTTGTACAAATGGGGAGTAGAATTGCTTCAATCCAGTTTTGGGATAGCTGTGGATAGCTGTGTACATATTTGCTCTAATAGCTTTCGATTCCATCTTATTAATTCCTCGGCTATATTTATATAGTTCTGTTGTTATTCGATCGTTCCCAGGACTCTTCTTGTAGTTAAGTTTACTTATTAATTCGTCTATTTCCTTACCTGTTGTTGGATCCTCCCTTCCTTGAATTCCATATTTTGTTCTTTCTATATCATTTCTACTTTCTTCGTTAAGGTTTAACGTTGCATGTAATAATTTCTTGAAAATGGACTTTTCACATTTCCAATATGTCTTCCTCTTTTCCATATGGTTCTGCCTTTTTGTGTCTCTAAAATACTGGCTTTTATTCGCATCATTTTCTCTGTTTAAGCCTTGATACAGATTTCTTATTTCCATGTTTTATAACGTTCTTCTGTTTACTTTATTAATCCCTTGTTGTACTTTATTTCTCTTCTTGTAGTACTTTTATGCATTTTCTTCTTTGTATGCCTCTTTATCTTGTTCCAATTCACTTTTTAGCATCTATATTCCTACTTTTCGTCTCTTTTCTAGTTCTCCTTCGCATTTCAAATCAAACCACTTTCTGCGTTTGTTATTTCCCATATCTCTGCAACATACTGCTGCCTATCTTATTCTGGTATGTATATCCACCCATAAGCCCACTACGACGTTTTTGCCGCGTATTTCTTTTCAATTATTGGATAATTTCTCTTTGTGTTCTACTCTGTTATCTTCTTTTGTTATTCTGATATTTTTATTTTCGGTCATTCGTCCTTTCTTTTGATTTGTTTTGGATGGAAATGCTTGTTTCATTTTTACTCCTTCCAAAAAGCGGTCACTATGCGTATCTGGGCTCCTGTAGCGCCGAATATCCCTCAAGCAATAGCTGATCCCTTTCAGTGAGTACATGTTGAATCTGATTCACTTCATATATTATATTTACCCTTTATATATTTAAATTTTTCTTCTCTGTGGAAGCCTGATCAATATAGCTGAAACCCTGGCCACCGATTGCGCACAAGCAAGGTGGCTTAACTGGGGCCGAAGCTCATTCCAAACTTGAACTGCGCGTTTGCCATATCGGTACAGTCCGAGAAATAGGAGTAGAAGCCTATGAGTTTAACCATTGCATTTTAACTACAACCACTGCACCGAAAGAAAGTTTCTATCGCCGAGTGTACTAGGCCTGTGACGTCGATCTTTCATCTTACTTAGACATGTGCGTGTCGCTTTTTGTTTACGAATTTCGCAGTGTCAATTGAGCTGGTAGATCTGTAGATGTTCTTTATTATGAAACCTTTCTCGTTTGCCACATCTATTAATCCATTTTCATTCATGCTATATCTACTTATGGTAGATATTAATTTCTTCTCGTTCTATCTTCGCATTTGTCTCTCTATAACTATTTTAAGGTTGCATTTTGTATTCTCTGTCCAACTTGCTATAGATCTCTTCTTTCACTTTGATTGCATCTTCACTTGGTGCATATACATTTGCTATGGTAATTTTCTGAACTTCCTCTTCTCATTAGGCAATATAACCTCTCCAATATGGGTTTTATTTCAACTACCACTGCTTGGAGCTTCTTGTTGATAACGAAACCCGTTCTTAGTATTGTCTTTTTTCCAGTGTTAAAGCATATATACTCATCTAATTCTATTCTCTCTTGGTTTTCTGTAGTGCTACTATGTCATAATTAATTTTTTTTATTTCTCTAATCAGGTGTATAATAGACGAATAATACATTCTAACATTTTTAGATAAAACATTGCCTGCCATTGCACTGCCAGTAAAAGAGGGTAGGGATAATTTGTGGCGGAAAACTAAAGAAGCTTTCAAATATGTATATAAACATTATCTCAATGAAGCTGATTGGTTCTTAAAAGCAGATGATGATACGTAAGTGTATTAATGTTTTATTAAAGTCTTGGTATTTAACAAAGGATGTACTGTTTTATACTAAAATAAGTGTTTTGTTTCCAATTTTAGATATGTAATATTAGAAAATTTACGTTTTATGTTAATGGTTCACAATCCATCTGAGCCAGTTTATTTTGGTTGCCGATTTAAACCATTTGTTAAACAAGGGTATATGAGTGGAGGAGCAGGGTATGTGTTAAGCCGTGAAGCTTTGAAGAGGTTTGTAGAGGTAAGTTACTCTTTATCTCTATAGTATATTCGTATTGCAGCTTCATGTAGACACTATAAACTTATCTAGATTTTTGCGCATCCTATATTCATAAAATTGTTATATTTTTAGTAATTTGGCAATTTTGTCACTATTTTTTACCATTAATTTGAAGGTGGGATTACCAAATACAACATTGTGTAGCTCATCTAATGATGGCAGTGAAGATGTTGAAATGGGAAAGTGCATGGAAGCGGTTCATGTAACAGCAGGAGACTCTCGTGATTCATTAGGTAGAGGTCGGTTTTTCCCATTTGTTCCTGAACATCATCTTATTCCAGGTCATGTATCAAAAGACTTTTGGTATTGGAAGTATATCTACTACAACAGCAAAGAGGTAAACTATAATTTTTGTTTGATCATCACATGTCTGGGCTGTGTAGTTCAGTGTGACCGAAAGCTTCATTCAGTTTACTATAATAAACCAACTACAACTAAAGAAAAAGAATTAATTGGAAACTATTTTTAAATTATCCTAAAATTGTATTATATTCACCATCAAGAAATAGTTCTAGGCCCTATGAATGTAAAGGTAATTTGAAGTAGACTTATGATTGATTGATGGCGACAATAAAAACGCCACACTTATACCTAACAGTATATACAAGGTGTCTATATAATAGAGCATTACCTTATATCTCATTATTTAAAATAAAAATGAAACTTTAAAAATAACAAGCAGATAAATCTTTCAAATAACCTTGACACCCATGTCATTTAAAATTTTAGGGTTTGTGGAGGTGGGGATTAGGGGGGTGGAGTGTGGTATATGACTTACGAGGTAATAGACGTCGCCCTTCAAATTATTGTGAACTGTCTCGCCGGTTTTTTCAAATTTAATAATTTATAAAGTTATTGAGGGTGGATTGTTTTAGTTTGGACACCCTGTATAGATTAAGTAGTAACTGTTATATTTAGCTATACAATACCTTATATCAAAGCCAGTAGACAATCCGTAACATCAACAACATCGAGAATATTTACCAGTAAATTTAAACTAATTAGCTTTATTAGTTACGCCAGAACATAGCAACAAATTTGAACAATGCTGTTGTAATCTTCTATCGATGAAGAGTTTAAAAATGTAACAATACAAAAAGTGTTGTATTTAAAAAAAAACCTAAGTTTACCTTAATAAATAAAAACAGTATTATTAATAATTTGAGGTTTTATTAGGCTTTTGCTGTAATATAAATTTTAACAAAGTAAAGCAAGGAGCATGTAATACGTTTAACTTTGCCTTAGCTAACCTAAACAACCTGTCTGAAAATAATTTTAAATTATGCAGAACACAATTTTCAACAAGTTTTTTTGATAGCATTTTTTAATATTTTGAATAATAAATGAGATAAAAAGAACACTTAATAGACACCTTGTATAGAGGTATGTAAAAATGTAGGTATACGTTAAATCTAATTGTAAATTAAAAATATACAAGATTCAAGCTATAATTTACTAAAAGCTATTTTAGTTGCCAACATATGACAATACGTTACAGTATACGGTATAGTTATTTCAAGGTCAATGTTGCTAATGTGTACGTGCTATTTTCTTATTATTGAGCCATTGCTGCTTTTTAAATCTCGATTAAATAATCATATCTTTTAAATATAACACACAAAATAAATTCACTTCTTACTTAAAATTAAGACAAACATAAACAATGTAAAATTTGTTTTGTAAAATTTCATAAAACTTAATTACATATTCTAAATCTGCAAGGATCAAACTATAATTTAGTAAAAGCTATTTTTTTTGTATCCTTAATGGAAAACAGTCATTTGATTACGTAGAATTCACAAAGGAAATGTTTTATTTTACTCATTAGCAACACTTTATTCGTTAGCAACACTTTAATCGTTAGCAACACAATTTGTCGTCATGCGTTGCTAAGGTTAGTTTTAAAAGGCAACTATGTTAAAGATTGTAATAAAACAATTTTTGTTAAAATATTCTTAGGTTTTCCACGTTTTCCATTAAGGATACAAAAAAATAGCATGTTTAACTCATAAGAAAAGTGGTCTACTATCTCGTGAAAACTTAATTTACTCGCTAACGCTCGTAAATCAATCTGTTTCCACTCGATAGTAAACAACCACTTTCCTTTACTTGTCAAACAATCTACTATTACATCACAACTGTCAACAAAAATAGATGTATATGACAATACTACAGTTGTTTTCACATAAGGAGAATTTCTGGCAATTAAATAGAGATAATTTAGGTACCCTATTACAATGTTCAGTGGCGTAGACCATGAAAATCTAATATAGTGTATAGTGTAACAACTATAATATTTATGTACATGATTTTTACTAAAACGTAATTAAGAAAAGAGCAAACATTCTACATTCACCAACTATAAATTAATTGAATGTAATTGAAGTTTTGCAAAGTAATTGTGAAAATCATGTACATATCCTTTTGCTTGACAAATGGCAGGATACTAAATTTCATTTCTGTAATGTACGCCACAGAAAATTGTCATATTAATATGGTATTTAGTTGTCAGAAATTCTCGGTGTGTGAAAACAACTGACAGTACTGGTACAGTATACAGTGCTGTTATTTCAAGGTCAATATTGTTGATATATATATATATATATATATATATATATATATAGATAGGTGTCTCTTGCTATTAAAAAGTAGAACCTACGGCTTTACTTCTTATCCGACAGAAGGCGCACTTTCAGATTTTTCCCCGCAAGAAAAATCTCGCCAACCTCGGCCAGGTTCGACCCCGCGTCCCTTGGATCTAAAGGCAAACGCGCTAAACACTAGGCCCAGTGCTTCCCAAAGTGGTGGGCCGCGGCCC
>JABXWE010102475.1:0-62014 GCA_014611495.1 Limonius californicus
GGGGGGGGGGGCATTTCATTCGAAACGCAAATAGGTAAACGGGCACTAGTGGGAGTGAACGGATGGTACATGCGTACGTCTCGAACATTTCAGACGCACGACCTTGAATTACATAAAAATTTGGAACCGACTTTACACCACCTAATCAACAAGCCCCGATAACCGAAAGATAATCGCATCGAGCTCGTAATGCAATGGTCGACAGATCGATTCCCCACATAGAAGAAAAAAGTATGGCTGGTTGCATACCTACTACTACATTCGCTCCTCGCCCCGCGCTTCGACTTTACTTCTTCTTCAACTACTTTTTGGTCATTGATATTACCCCCACCACAATTTCCTACACTTATATTTACAATTAATTCTTTGAGGCTTGGTCCCTCACACTACGCGCCATCCTAAGCACCTCTCTCTCGCACTCACTACAAACACCCCCTAAAAAAGTCCTGTCGTAGTTCGAAATTTAACATGAGATTTCCCATAAGAGCCCTGAACCAGAACCGCCATTTCCTTACCTACTAGGAGTAATATAGAGTTTACTGTAATAGCAAATTGAGCAATTGTCACACCAGGAAGGTTCCTGTTTTACCTCGTCTTATCATCAAGGGCGAAGGATACTTTAAAACAGGTGGCGCCTAGCCTTATCTACCCTCCCTTCTTCGACTGTAACTGGTCGAACTTTGTCCTTGACGCTTTGACCTTGCAACATGAATTGTAGTCGGTTGTATTGCTTTGAGTTAGTATATTTTTTGTCCTCCTTGGTGTTACTACTAGGCGTTACAAGGTGATACCTTATCACCCAAATTACTCACGTTTCTCGTAGAAAATATATTTAAAGAATTAAATTGAAAAGGAATGGGGATCAATGTAGACGGGAAAGATTTCACAAACTTGAGATAGGTACGCAGATGACATTGTGCAAATAGCTACAAGTAGGACAGAGTTAGAGGTTTTGATAAAAGAGTTACACGCACAGGTTCGAAGAGTTGGATTAAATATAAATAAGCAACCGACGAAAGTCATGACGAATTGTAAAGATGCAATTCGCTTCGAAATCGAAGGATCAGAAATAGAACAAGTCGATTCTTATGTTTATTTAGGCCACACGATAAAAATGGGCAAAGAATATCAAGATGTCGAAATTAACCGTCGTGTACGTAGCAATAGGTTGGGCAGCCTTCAGTAATCTGCCCTTCATTCTTAAAAATAAAACATTTCCATACCACCTAAACGCAAAAATATTCGACTCCTGTGTCCTGCCTGTGCTAACTTATAGAACCGAAACTATTACAC
The DNA here is from genome assembly GCA_014611495.1 of Limonius californicus. Taxonomy (NCBI): domain Eukaryota; kingdom Metazoa; phylum Arthropoda; class Insecta; order Coleoptera; family Elateridae; genus Limonius; species Limonius californicus. Next base: position 1,294 of record JABXWE010102475.1, read on the forward strand.
TAACGAACAAAATCATTAGAAAGCTGGAAATAACGCAAAGAGCTATGAAAAGAAGAATGATTGCAATGACATTGATACAAACCAATGACCAATGAGTACTAGAAAGAACGGGAGTAAGGGATATAGCAGAAACAGTAGCCAGACAAAAATCAGGTTGGGCCGGTCACATAATAAGACCAGAGGACAGATGGACAAAAATGATTTTGCACTGGAGACCAAGACCTGACAAGAGAAATGTCGAACGACCATCAAAGAGATGGGAGGACGATATAAGAGGGATAGCAGGAAAGCAATGGTCCAGAACAGTAAGAAAATAATAATAATAAAACAAGGCGGTAACTGGACAACATCTAACGAAGAAAACGCGAATACATTAGCTTAACATCTTTCTTAAATTTTCAAACTCACTCAACTATATCTTGGAACCAACGATAACAAAGTCAAAGTGTTCCTAGACATCCCCTGCCACCTCTTGCCCCCAATAAAAGCCTTCTCCCCTAGAGAAGTTCAACAAATAATTAAATATATTATAAATCATAATCTCCTGTGTGCGACCTGATCACAGGTCAAATGCTTAAATGCTTACCCAGAAAAACTTTGCTGCTGCTTACGACTATCTTTAATGGAATGTTACGCCTATCCTACTATCCACTAATATGGAAATTCTCGCAAATTATTATGATCCTCAAACCTAGAAAATCACCTAAGCAACCAACATCTTACGGACCATTAAGTTTGCTGCCCATAGGTAGCATCCAAGCTATTTGGAAAACTGGGTACTCTTTAACCGGTTAAAAAATGACATCGGTATAAACAATATCCTACCGGACCACCGGTTTGGGTTTCGAGAAAGACATTCAACCATTCAGCAGTCACACAGAACAGTTAACATAATTACAAGATGCCTAGAAGAACAACGAAGTTACTGCTTGGGGGGTCTTTATAGATGCGGCGTAAGACTTCGACCGTCTCTGGTATATAGTGCTGTTACACAAAATTAAACTCCACCTCCCTAGTCCTTATTAATTTTCCCAACACCCTACCTGTCCGACAAATACTATCAAACTAAGCACAACAATGAAACACCTGACTACTATGAAATCCATACTGGTGTTCCTCAGGATAGTTTGCTTGGGCCGTTTATGCTGTAACGTTGCGACCCGCTGCTCATACGAGACGCAAACGTTTCAAAATTTGTTCACCTGGGTAGGCTCTGGAGTTGTCCAGGATTCAATTACACGAATAGGCTTGAAAAACAATAAATTTTATTAAGCTGGTTTACCTTTATGTACATATCATTCGTTAACTAAATAAATGCAATTCTACTGTATAAACAAATCAATTTAATCCTGGGTACGCCACTGTGGGTAATCTTGGGTACGCCACTGGGTGAGATCCACCAAGTAAATCCTGGATACGCCACTGGGCCTCGGGGTAGTTGTAGTGATTCGCTCCTTACGGGTCACAGGAACTGCTCACAGCTGATCGGTCGGTCGGGTGACCTGCGGTTAACAAGATGGCCGACACGTGCACCTATATACGATCAACACAAACACTCCAATTAATATAATTTGCGGTGGCCAACAGAAACGAAATTCCCTTGTGTTTGTACTAAAGGAATACGGGAGTAGTGATCGTGAATTGCACCCTTTACAGCGTACGAATATGTGCTTTAATGAACTCAACGGCGGCCGGCTCCGGGCAAGGTTCACCAGTGCTACAATCGCCGCACGTAGCTTACAGAATAAACAATCTGTATGTATGAATGCAAAACTTCACGTTATTCTAAATTCAAACGGGTGATTTATCAGTAAATCATTGTTCCTGGAATTCACTCAATCTACGCGATTCGTAACAGCGCAGTTTAGCACAAATAAATTTAACCTTGCTTTGCTTTGTTTATTACTATTATAATATTCTGGCTTTTATACTGAAAATTGCGGGTACACGGTTAATTCTCTAATTAGCTGACTAAAATTCTCCAGTCTTTCTAAGAAGAAAAGGACTTAATTTTTCCCACAGATTTGCACAAAATATTTCTCTGCGACAGAATCTGTGGATAGTTTTGAATTGTTTAAAATGCTCCAAATCAATTCAAAATTCACTAACGGGACTTACAAGAATTTGGCGTTACGTGAAATTGCTCCACGAATCAAGACAAACCTTGTACAGGGTGTTCAATCAATAACAGGGGGTATTACAGTTGACGTACGGCATCAATATGAACACTGATTTTCTCAACTATAATAACCTTTTTACAGAATTTTTTATTGCTTTGCACCGTTTCAAACACCGGTTAAAAGATCAATAAAAATGTCTGCACGGGGAAAACGTACTACAGGGCATTCAAATAAACGAGCAAAGCAAGTCAAATGTTTATCTCCACTAACTTTACTGTTAAAAATGTCCTGGCAATCCAACGTTTTCGAACAGCGGTACGTTTACATGAATTGACCCCAAACGGCTACCTGCGATCTCTGTGCACTGGCTCGCTTTGCTTCGGACTCGGTCACTGGAAAATTAAAATAATTAAAATCGTGAATACCACGGCAAAACACTGGAAAAGTATGAATTCACTTTTAGGTAATTATCAGGAATTATTAACGGATTTCTACTAGGCTGGTTATTTACAGGAACGGATTTTTAAACACTGGAATCTTTAAGAATACTCTTACAGAAGGCCGCGGTATATTTCTGACTTTTGATGGAATCAAGAGCCAGGAAATAAAGATAATTCAAATGGCCGGGCGGGCGGTTTTATAGGAGCCATTTTTCCACTTCCATCATGCGTGCTCCCCTCTCGGCTGGAGAAAGGGACGTTTGTTCTGGAACATTTTACGTCACGGCGGTTACAGATGTATGTTGTTGAAACGGTTATCTTCAAAATGTTGAAACTTTGTGGACTTGGTAATTAAAACCAAATTATTCACTGGTCAACATTTTGGGCCCGTTACAATGTACCTGCTGTATACAGCCGACATACCCACGAGCGGAAACACAATAATATCCACAATCGCAGGTGATACGATGATACTAACAACGAGCGAAGACCCATATGAAGCATCAGACGACTTACAGCAGCACTTAAACAGCTTATTAAACGAATGTCTTAAGAAATGGAGGATAACGGTAAAGGAAAACAAATCGATACAAGTCACATTCGCCAACAGAAGCGATAGGTGCCCTCAAGTGTACAAATAACAACCCCATTCCCACAAACACAAATGTGAAATGCCAGGGTCTTCATTTGGACCAATGATTAACATGGAGAGCTCACATCCAAGCAAAGAAAAAAGGAAGCAATTATTGTACTGTTTTCTTGGAAGACATTCACAACCCTCATTATAAAATACAGTATTACTTTACAAAAGTATAATTAAACCTTTTTGGTCGTATGGTAGTCAGCTGTTGGCAACCATCGAATACAAAAATACTACAAAGTTTCCAATTAAAAATGTTGAGGATTATGCCTGACGCCCCTTGATATATAATTAATCAAACTCTCTATGCGGACCTACGTATCCATTACATAACAGAAGAAATACGTAAGTTTACCAAAAAATATCACAAAAAGCTACCAAGACATGAAAACACCCCCAACATCTAATAACTGTCAGAAGAGCCACAAGATATCAGAGGATTAAAAAGAAAATGGTGTAAGGATCTGCTCGAATCAGATTAAGACGACGGAGGTGATCCCAAAAAGCAGAGCGGAAGCATCGCCATTGGATGATTTCTTCCTTCCTGTGTATCACAATCAGCAAATTTCCGTATTACTCTAAGTGGATTGTAAGTATGAAGTTGGCTATAACCAAAAAAAGATTCGGTTGAAGCAAAGACCAGACGAAGGTAAAAATTTGGATGAACTAAACATAGAACAAATGTGGGCATAATACAAAAAAAGTATGAAGAAGACAGCAGAAAAACATAATAGGATCAAGAAAGAGAAATGAAAAACTATGGATGACAAACAATACAGGTAAATTTAAAAAAATTCTAATGGAATTTAGACAAAAGAGAACAGAATAACTAAATCAACTGGGCTGGATTAAAGACAAACAAATAAAAAAGAGTGCAAGGAAAGACCGAAGACAACGAGAAGAATTGCTTAAGAAAGAAGAAAAGACTGTAAGATTGAATGATATGAAGGCATTATATTATATCCCACGAAAAATGGCAGGAAAAGCAGATCTGTCAACAATGTACGTAAAAGAGTGGGATGGTAAGGTATTTAAAGCGGAGAAGCAGATAGTCGATAGCTGGATGGAATATTGTAAGGAAATGTACACAAAATAAGACGAGAACGGTGACGATATTAAAGTTATCGACGATGATGATGTGAAATTTGATGGGCTGAATCTGAATAATGGAGTAATTTCAACAACAGAAATAGAGAATGCCATAAAAAAGCTGAAAAATAATAATGCTGCGAATACCGACAATATCATTGGGGAGTTAGTCAAGGCGAGAGCGCAAATAATAAATTGTTAAAATGCCTCAATGTACACTAAACAAGATATGGAAAGAAGAGATAATAACGGAAGAATGGATTGCAAGACTTTTAACCAGCCAAATGTTGATGGTCATCCTGTATAACGAATATTTCAACGAATGCAACTGTATTCTTATTCTTACATATTATTTAAATTGAGATAAGATTCAAGCTACAAAAATTTTAATTTCGCTTTATTTGTTCTGTGAACTGTTTTAACCGAGGTGACACCGCCTTCGCATCAATATTTGGTACACTATTCTTGATTCATCTTGTATAAGAATGAAAAGTAGTTCAAATGACATAATCACTTCTTAACTTACCTAACCTGAAAGAATATTTTGACAGACCTCCGAATTGTTCTAGATAACAAAGCGTTGTTAGAAAAGTATTTGACTAGCACTAATAATATTTTGTACTATTACTCTTTTCTGCTATAAAGGTGGTGAGATATATTCCTATATTTATACAATTACATTTTAGTCTTCTGAATTGTTTACTACAGCAGAACCTGTGTATATCGACATGGATACAGTATTAGATGTGAATGAAGATGTTAAACCCGATGTTACCAATGTGACTTCGCTATCAAACGTTACAGAATCTACATGCGATGTCTGGCATCACACCAAAATCAACGAAGAATTATCTCAGAATGAGTTGGATACAAACGGTAAATTTATGGTTATGATCTAACTTAATTTAATCTTATTTTTGAGTATGGTCATGAAAAGTTTACATATACATGGGGTTAAGCTGATCTTTCAATAATTCTGTGTGAGTTCTTTTTTCCCTGCTTAAATAGCAATATTATTTATTGATTTTTTTCATCGGGATGCTAGCACTTCTCTTCTTAGGATTTAAATGAACAATATTCTTATGAGTTGGGGCATTTTCGGTGTTGCATTTTTAATCTGTTTATTGGTTATACCATCACCTCCAGAAGCCTCGTCCTTCTTTAATTTGTTAATGGCTAATTTTAGTTCTTGTATTACCGAGCATTCATTGTTCATCACTTCATCATCCTCTAATTTTCTAATGTCCTTTCCTATTTCTCGTTTAGTTAATTTGTTTACTTCGCAGCATTCGATTCTCCTGATCTCTTTTTTAGCTCTGCTTGTTCCTTTATTGCCTTTTTCGTTGCGTCTGACCATTTTTGTTCTGTGATAGTTTCTTGCTGACCTTGTGCATTTTTTCTTGCCTTTCTCAGTGTAAGTTCTACGTGGTTGTACATTTGTTGTACTCTTTTTTTTTTTGTTATTTGTATGTCATCTGCCTTGAAGTTGTTTGAAGATTTTCTCTGTATTGAACTGAATTTATTACTTTGCTTTTTTAAAAGTTTGTAGTTTTTTGTCCATTTTTACAGTTATCAGAGATTGTACCATTCTGTATTTTATATTCATTTCTTTGTTGTTGCTAGGAATATAGTCATTTACGTTTTGTACATTCCGTGTGGCGATTTTCATGTCCGTCTCCTGCCGCTTTGTCTTTTAAAAACAGTATTCATTATATAAAGTGTATATTTTATAACAAAATTAATTAGGGCCTTTCCTGGTTCGTTTCTAAATCCATATTGATATGGACCTGTTACGGTCCCGTCACCTCTTTCTTTCTGTCCTATTTTGCTGATATAACCTCCCATTACTAGAATATATTTTGACATTATTGGTTCTCTATCTATTAGTTCCTCTAAATCTTTGTAGAACTTTTCTGTCTCGTTCTCTATAGCCGAAGATATTGCTGTGTAAACTTAGATTATGGATAGTCTTGTTTTGGGTATTTTTAGTGTTGCTACTTTGTCAGAATGGCTGTAAAATTCTTCTATCATCTCTTTTTTTCCTTACACAGGGTTGTTCATTAGTGCCTTATTGACATAAATAAAATCATTTGGAAGTTTTTCTTTTAGTAATATAGTGTCAAAATGCGCAAATTTTAAAAATATTTTTAAATATTCATCGGTTTGTAATGAAAATGTAAAAATTAACGTGACAATTCATAAATATAACAATATATATATAATTTTTCATTTGATAAAAATTGAAAAACGCTCTTTGTAATAAGTTAAATTTGCACTGGTGTAAAAAAACACCATGTATAATAAAATTAATATTTGATGGTTGTGTCGTTTTAGTACATACATCACTTGACTGCGTAACTGCGAAATATACAATCTCAATTAAACGCAATATTCACGCACCGAATTAATTTGTTAAACATTGTGCCGAGCAAAATTTACACATTTTTTTTAAAAGCTCGCAACACCTCAACCAAAATTAAAAACCAGGTTATGGTTGGAAAAACAATTTTACGCCGAATTGAAAAATGTAAAAATATACCGGAAGATCGAGAAAGGTTGTCCGAAAAAAACTACTTTCTACAGAGAGTATATCAATCTTTACATCCTCCACATGTCATGGTGCTGTCATGTATGAAATGAAGTTAGCGATTTCTGGTAGATGCAAAAGAGGAAAATAATTATAAAAATAAGAAGTTATTTGCAATCAGTTTTAATTACGGTTTTTAATGGAATTAATTAGAACATTATTTGTTTTATTAACTAATTAGAATATTAAATTTTATAAAAATAAATTAACAAAATTTGTAATTAGTAATTACAGTTCACGTTCGAAATGAGCCCCATTATTGTTGATACAGGACCCTACTCTTCTTTTCATGCTGTTAAAAACATTTTGTAGCTGTTGCACAGTTATATTTATAGAGGCAGTAATAGCATCCTTCAGTTGCTCAAGTGTGTGCATAGGGGTCTGATATATCGTGTTCTTTAAATGCCCAAAAAAAAAAATAATCCAGGGGTGTCAAATCGGGTGACCGTGGGGGAAATGCAATGATACGATCGTCATAAAATTGTTGTATATATTGATTTGTTCGAAGGGCTGTATGTGCAGGTGCATTAACCTGCTGAAAATATCCCTGACGTAATTCATCATCGTGAAGCTGATTTATAAATGTGTTTAGAATTCTGATGTAGCGGTCAGCTGTTACGGAATCTTCAAAAAAAATGGGACCAATTATGCGTCTTCTGGAGATGGCAATCCACACGCCAATCTTTATCGGATGCAGTGGAGTTTGTAAAAATTCACCAGGGGCCTCTGCAGACCACATCCTGTAATTTTGTTTACTTACGTAACCGGTGAGATGGAACCAGGCTTCGTCTGAAAAGAAACTTGAATCCAGCATTTCATCGTTATTTAAATTTTGGTTAAACCAATTGCAGAACTGCACACGTTTTTCATAATCGGGACGAAGTAATTCTTGCATTACTGAAATTTTATATGGGTGTAAATGCAGTTTTCGTCTTACTGCCTTTTGACACGTTCCATAGCTTAACCCTGCAGTTAAAAATTATAATAAATTTTATATGCAAAAATTTATAGTTTACAAAATACACACCTGTTTGTTGCGCTAACTGTCGTAATGGTTTTTTAGGGCTGCGTTCGATACGTGTCTGTATATCCTCTAATGTGTCCTGAGTTAAAAGGGTTGGTCTTCCAGGAGATTTTTGTGTATCAACACTACCCGTTCTTTGGAAACGATGTACGATGCGCTTTACATGCCTGCTCAGATTATCGTAATCAAAGTCGACGTCGGGGAAACGATTAATGAATTCATCTACACACAAATTTACTGAATATTTCCATTCACCATCATTTTCATTGCTTTGGCCATTGCGGAAATAAGATTCAATAATAAACTTGTTGTGTTCAACGGAATACATAACCTTAAATTTACAAACAATTATTACTGTTTTAAATTAATTGGAAACACTGTACTTACTGTAAACTTCGTTTAACAATCCTTAATTAGCATTGAAAAATACTATTTGTATAATAATAACAGCGTCCAAGAATATAAAGTGAAATTAAGAAACGTAAACACACGGAACAATCATAAACAAACAACGGAACAAACGTATTGCGCAGTATGGCTAATATCACACTAGAAAAAAACATTGATAACTACTTAGAAGGTAGTTTTTTTTGGACAAGCTTATTCGATCTCACGGTACATGGCGGTCTATTTAAAAAAGAATACCTTGAAGTTGCTCCGCCGTAGCGAGTTACCCTGTATATTTAAAACTATTTTTACAATGTGCGCATTTTGGCACTCTCCCTCTCTCCTTTGGAGCTACAGCCCAAGCCGGGCCTGGCCTATTTCATCTTTTGCCTACTCTTTCTTCTCTATCTAATGCGTATGTTCTCCAATTTTGTGTGTTTAATGTTTCTTGCGTCCTCGTCGACCTCATCTTGTCATCTCTTCCACGGTCTCCCTACCGACCTCCTTCCATCCATATTTGCGTTGAAAGCTCTTTTTAGGTTTCTTGTGGCTCCCATCCTTATGAGTTATGACATGCCTCGCCCACTGCAGCCTTTGTAGTTTTATGAAGGTTTCAACTGGGAGTTCTTCTAACTATTGTTATATTTCATGATTGTATCGTACCCGCCATTCTCCGTTGGCCTTCGCTGATCCTAATATTCGTCTTAAAATTTTCCTTTCAAAAACATTTCGTAAGAGTCCATGCATTTTGGCACTACATCACTTGAAGAAAAGAAAAAGTTTCAAAGTTTTAATAAATCTGCGGCTCTTTTTCACTTTCTTCTTTTCTTTAGTTTGTTCTAGTATTTCTTTTGCTTGTTGTATACATTTTCTTCCATTTCTTGCTTTCGACGATCAGTGAGCTGTATTAGATTATTGCGTGCTTTCCTGGTTCTCTGAGCTAATACATTAATGGAAGTAAGTATTTTCTCACATGTAAGATATTCTTCGTGTAGTCATCTATTATTATTTTTGATTTCTTGGGTAGTGGATTTTTTTTCAAACATTTGATATTTAAGTCTCATATTTATCGTGCTTACTATTAGTGGGCTGATCACTTCCAGGTCCCGTGCTTCATATTTTCCTTTCAATTTCTCATTTACTGGCTTTGTGACCATTTTTGCCAGTTCAAAGTGGTTTGCTGTTTCCATTTCAAGACCGTACAGTACTCTGCTTCTTCTCTGTTGTTCTCTTTCGAAATTATTCAATCTTATGTCGTTTTCGTCTAATTTTTTTTTATTCTTGATTTGGTTGGACATTTTCTATTAATTTTACTATACTGCTGTTGTTGTGGTTAGCTCGGCTTTTAGTTCTGTTTTTGCTTTACCGGTATATCTTCTCTAAATTGATCTTTCGAGTCTTCACGTCCATTTCGTTAGAAAATTGATTAAATCTTGATAGAACATGATTGTTTGCAACGTCAGTCAGTACAACAAATTTGTATTAGACACCTAAAATCAATTCTAAGTGAGATTGCACAAGCATGTAGGAGTAAATACTAATAAAAGAGGGATTTCCTTCAAAAAACAATTATAAGAAAGTTTTAGTATTTTTACAATACTTGCCCATGTAATTTGTAGCAACTGTAATAATATGAAAACGTCCAATAAAATTGACCAAATATTAGTAATTTAGTGATGTGTGGTAAATGTTAATTAGTTCTTAATTGTTGTTTGAAATTGGCTTAACTTGGTCGTCTTTTTAAAATGATTTTGTACTAGTTTAAATACTTATGTAATATTTAGTAACGCACATATAAACATGCACATATGTTACAGTAAAACAAGAAGAGATGCAGATATCGGAATTGCCTTCAGAAGCTTGTGATTTAAAACATGATGTTAAATATAATAAGGATTGGCCGATTAAACTGGAGTCATTACATACAGAATTAGATATAAAAACTGAAATCCCTAGTAACAATGAAGATCATGTAATAATAGACCCTCCATTAAGGTGCATCGTGCAACGAAGTGTTAAAACTGATACTGGAGAAAAGTTATATAAATGCGATGTGCGTGACTACGAAAGTGCAAGAAAGACTAATTTGCAACAACATATGAGAACACATACAGACGAAAAACTATTCAAATGCAATATATGTGATTATGAAAGTGCACGGAAGAATGACATCCGAAGACATATCCGCACTCACACAAGAGAAAAACCATTCAAATGCAATATATGTGACTTTGAAAGTGCACACAAGAAGAGTTTGCAAATGCATATGAGTACTCACACAGGAGAAAAACCATTCAAATGCAATATATGTGAATTTGAAAGTGCACACAAGAAGAGTTTGCAACTGCATATGAGTACTCACACAGGAGAAAAACCATTCAAATGCAATATATGTGATTATGAAAGTGCACGGAAGAATGACATCCGAAGACATATGCGCACTCACACAGGAGAAAAACCATTCAAATGCTATAGATGTGACTTTGAAAGTGCACAAAAGACTAATTTGCAAACACATATGAGAACTCATACAGGAGAAAAACCATTCAAGTGCAATAGATGTGACTTTGAAAGTGCACAAAAGAAGAATTTGCAAAGTCATATGAGAACTCATACAGGAGAAAAACCATTCAAATGCAATATATGTGACTGTGAAAGTGCACAAAAGACTAATTTGCAAAAACATATGAGAACCCATACAGGAGAAAAACCATTCAAATGCAATATATGTGACTTTGAAAGTGCACAAAAGACTAATTTGCAAAAACATATGAGAACTCATACAGGAGAAAAACCATTCAAGTGCAGTAGATGTGACTTTGAAAGTGCACACAAGAAGAATTTGCAAAGGCATATGAGTACTCACACAGGAGAAAAACCATTCAAATGCAATATATGTTATTATGAAAGTCCACGGAAGAATGACATCCGAAGACATATGCGCACTCACACAGGAGAAAAACCATTCAAATGCAATATATGTTATTATGAAAGTCCACGGAAGAATGACATCCGAAGACATATGCGCACTCACACAGGAGAAAAACCATTCAAATGCAATATATGTGACTATGAAAGTGCGCAAAAGACTAATTTGCAAAAACATATGAGAACTCATACAGGAGAAAACCCATTCAAGTGCAATAGATGTGACTTTGAAAGTGCACAGAAGAAGAATTTGCAAAGTCATATAAGCACTCACACTGGAGAAAAACCATTCAAATGCAATATATGTGATTATGAAAGTGCATAGAAGAATGACATCCGAAGACATATGCGCAGTCACACAGGAGAAAAACCATTCAAATTCAATATACGTGACTATGAAAGTGCAAGAAAGATTAATTTGCAACAACATATGAGAACTCCGTTCAAATGCAAAATATGTGACTTTGAAGGTGCAAATAAGTATCGTTTGCAAAATCATATGAGAACACATACAGGCGAGAAACCTTTCATATGATATATAGGTAACTTTGAAAGTGCATACAAGAAGAATTTGCAAAGGGATATGTGCATTCATACCGGCGAAAAACCCTTCAAATTGTAACGTTCTATCCTCGTGGGAACGGGTGCCGGTTTTAGCGCAGAGCAAGAAGTTCATAATAACACGTGGCGAGATTGTACCTGTTATAACAGGTTTTATTATATTTAAAAGTTACAATAAATTAAAATGTATTTGATTTTGTAATGTGATAAATAAAAGTAATAATATTCGGACAAGGTAATAAGATTTGCAAAATCCGGGCAGGTATCCCCCTGGTACTGGACCGTAGGCGGCCCGATGGCACTGCGCCGGTGTTTTGAGGAGGCTACCTGCGGCGTGCGGCGGTTGGACTCTGTAGATGTAAATAAACAAACAAAATTCTTGCCACCTGGCAGTTAATTTTAAATGCGCTAAACCAAATTTACCCACGAAACCACTAATCATAGTCGTTTCGGTATTCACAAAGTTATAAGATTAAATTGTCACCTGATACTCATACGGGTCCCCATAGGAACAAATCCAAAGCCGTCGGATCTGGGCTTCTGGCAGACCAGGGCACTAGTCCTCCACGACCTACCCATCTTTGTGGATAATGCTGATTAAACCGCTGTCTCACCAAAGCCGCATAATGTGAAGGAGCCCCATCTTGTTGCACTACCTCTCACGGCGAACCAGAACAGGAATGTGGTCAAAAAGATAAGGGAATTCTTCATTTAAAAAATTTAAATAGTTATCTGCATTCAGTCTTTGGGGTATTGTAAATGGTCCAAGAAGTTTATTGCCGATTATTTCTGCCCACACACGCGTTGAAAAACGAACTTGATAGTTTTGCACTTTCAAAGCTTGGGGATTTTCATGTGTCCATACATGTTTGTTATGAGTACTGAAAATACCATTTCTTGTGAATCGTTGTTTCATCCGTCCACAACAGCTTATCCAGGAATCTCGGATTTGCTATGTTGGTTTCCAAAAGCCCATCATCTTTTAAAATTCTTTGCATGGAAGACTTGGATGTTTCAAAATTTCTGGCAATCGAACGAACACTTATACACGGATGCTGACTTACAAACTCCGAGACGCTTTCTTCCAAATTAGGATTTCTAACTCTTCGCAGCCGACCTGCATTAGAATGACTTGGAAGAATATCCAGTCTCCCTAATTCGTTGCATTGCAGCCCGTATTACAGTATGATATGGATGTCTCCGATCAGGAAAACGGTCGGCATAGGCCCTTGAAGCTTCTTTGTAATTACCATCGCATTCGCCAAGAACCAAAATCATGTCTGCATATTCACTTGCAGTATAATCCACAGTAACGTAAAGTAAAGAATCCAAACGCAAAATAGCTTAAGTAGACAAAATAATATCTGCCACTGTCACAAAATTTGGAAATTCGAAATAAAAACATTTTTCAAAATCACGATACCCGCTTAACTTGCTTAAATTAACATGGTTGTCAGTTTTAGTTTCTTGAATGTTTCTTGCTTCTATCAGTTCTTTCAACAAATTGGTTAATGCTTTAAATCATGATTTGATGGTGATTTTAGGTGGTAATAGACTTATTTATTGATAAATTAATTATCATATTTAAATATTTGTGGCTGTAAACTAAATCTACGATGTTAAAGGTAATACCCTTAACAGGTGCGTGTGAGAAAACTAAGCCTCGGAGACAAATTTTGTTCTTAGGTTTTTTATTCAAAAAGCATAAGAGAACAGGGCTACCTGAAGCTTTAGTGGTAATTCTGGGACACCCTGTATAACAGTATTATTATTTTAATCGATTGTTAGATTGATAAAACGCTAATCCTAAATATTATTGTGCTAATAATAAATATTGTTTGTGGTTGTTTGGTTGTGGTGGTGATTTCACTTATTTTTTTTTAATTTCTTAAATTATTACAGTTTCCCTCTTTCTTTTATTGTACTCTCTGTACCTATTACCGAATTGCTAGTTTTTATACGCTTCCGCTTATTCTTCTTCTAGTACATTTGTTTCCATTTTTCTTTCTTGTTCCTTACTACACCATTTCTCTAACTGTTGGTTTCTTATTCTGTTTACCGTTAATTGAGCAAACCACGTACGTTTGTTTATTACATTTAGTTTACTCTCAATAACTACAAAATAACTTAAAGCACATTTTATCAAAAACACAACGTAACCTCTCTTACTTTAATAGCTCTACTACTACTACTAAGTTTTTACAGAATTTTTCGAACATTGGTTTTGCTAAGGGCTTAGTAAACATATCAGCCACTTGATTAACAGATTCAATATATTTAACATCTATTTCTTTTTCCACTACCTTATCTCTAACAAAATGATACCTGATGTTAATATGTTTAAGTCTCTTATTATTTTCAGGACCTTTAGTCACTTTAATAGCGGATTGATTGTCTTCATAAATGATTGTGGGTGAACCTTGAATATTAAGAACTCCCACGTCTGACAACAAATATCTCATCCAGCAGGCTTCACTGGTACTTTCACTTAAAGTATAGTACTCCGACTGATAATAAACACTTGACTGTTTCTTAGATTTCCACGATACACTACAACCGTTTCTTTATGTTGCTGTATGCTGATCCCTAAATACTTCTTGACCTTTCCAAAATCTTTCATTTTAAAGTTTTTAACTAGAGTATTTTTCAATTTTTCTGTCTCATCTTTATTTGATCCCATAATTAACAAGTCATCCATGTATAATAGTAAATATAATTTGTTCTCAATATTGTTTTTGAGATACAGACAATAATCAACTTGTGATCTTCTGAATCCTTTTTGTTCCATTATGTTATTAAATTTCTCGTTCCAATATCGAGGGGATTTTTCTACTCCATATAAGGATTTGTTTCATTTTAAAACTGTAACATTTTTATTTTCAATTCCTTCTGGAAAATATATTTATATATTTTCTTTTATTACACTGTAGAGAAAGGCACTATTTACATCCATCTGGTAAACAGTAAATTCTAATTTATTGGCTACTGATAAAAGACATCTCAAGGTTGCCAATTTTGCAACAGGTGCGTAGATCTCGTTTAAATCTAGATTTTCTTTCTGTTGAAAGCCTTTGGTAACTAGACGTGCCTTATACCCTTTCGTTTTTCCATGTTCACTTCGTTTGATCTTGAAGACCCACTTTGTATCTATTATTTCACAGGCTTCAGGAAGTTCAGCTTCTGTCCTTGTGTTATTTTCTTTTAACGTTGTGAGTTCTTCTTCTATTGCGCTTTTCCAAAATTTGGACTCTTCGCATGTTGATGCTTCTTGAAATGCTATTGGTTCAAATAAATCTTCAAAGTTTAAATAACTCATTTCAAAATCTCCCAGTTTATTCGGCAATTGAAGTGATTTTTTGTCCCTCAAATTATATGAATGCGATTTCCCATAATCTTCTTTTATATTATTTTCTTCTTCTCTGGCTACCTCTTCTACTTCTGCATGTTTATTTTCATTGCTTTGCTCTTCTTTCTTGTTTTAAATTTTCTCTTCTTTTGGAATCGGTTGGGTGTTGAAATTTTCGTCATTCTCACTTAATTCCTCAAGTTGCACTTCATTTGATGATTCTTCAAATTTCACATCTCTTAACACTTTTAGTTTTCTCTCTTCTTCGTTCCACAGTCTGCAACCATTTGGAGCATATCCTACGAACACGTACTTCTCATATCGATCGTCTAACTTTTTGAGAGGACCTACTACCTTTCCATAAGCTTTACATCCAAAAATTTTCATGTTGGGTAGGTCTGGCCTCTTCAATGTCCACTGTTCTATTGGTGTTGTATCTACAACCTTACTTGGGCATCGATTTAAAATATATGCTGATGTTCTAACAGCTTTGCCCCACATTTCCTTGTTAACACTATTTTCTGCCATCAAAGCTCTTGACTTTTCAAGTAAAGATGTATTTAGTCTTTCAGCTTTGCCATTTAGTTGTGGAGTGTACGGGATAGTAAAGTCAAATACTATACCTCTTCGTCTACACCATGCTCTCAAATATTTATTCGCATATTCTCCGCCATTATCACAACGAATTTTATGCAATTTTAAGCTCAATTTGGCTTCTCCCCCATTTACATACTCTTTTACTAAATTTTTAACTTCATCTTTCTTCTCAATTAAGAAAACAATGGTAAAATGTGGGTAGTCGTCTAAGGAGGTTACAAAATAGCGCTTATTATCCCATGTCGGGGGATCAATGGGACCACAAACATCTGTGTGCACTAATTCTAATGGTCTATTCGCTCTTTCACGTACCGTCGAAAACGGCTCTCTGACTTGCCTTGCTTTTAAATAGACTTCACATGTTTTTTCTATTTCATTAAAATCTGTTTTCTGTATTTTTATTCCATCTGCTAATTCTTTAAGTGTTTTTAAGCTACTCATTGGTAGGTGTCCTAATTTAATATGCCATTCTTTAATTGTTTTAAGATTTTCAGTTAATAACAGTTGTTCTTTATCTTTATTAATATTTACCACATCTAAACCATTCTCAATCGTTTGACCTTGTAAAGTTTTATTATTTCCTTTAAATATTTCAACTTTATTTTCTGCAAATTTTACTTTCCCGCCATGATCAGTGATGGCACTTACTGATAATAAATTTTTACTTAAATTAGGTACAAACTTTGTTCACTGGCGGAGATTCAGGCTGAGATAAAGAAGCTAAATAACCATAAAGCACCAGGTTATGATTTGATAACAGGTCAAGTACTGAAGATGCTCCCAAAAAAGGCCATCGTGTTATTGACAACTATATATAACCGAATGTTAAGTATGTCGTACTACCCCATCTTATGGAAATACGCGCAAATAATAATGGTCCCCAAACCCGGGAAACCACCAGAAACCGTTACCTCATACAGACCGATTAGTCTCTTGCCATTACTAGGAAAAATCTTTGAGAAACTCCTCCTTAGAAGACTATTGGACAATACGGATATATCATCACACCTGCCCCTACACCAATTTGGATTTCGAGAAGGACACTCTACAACACAACAAGTGCACAGAATAGTAAATCAAATATCAAAGAGCCTCGAGGAAAAGAAATTCTGTACAGCCGTGTTCCTAGATGTCGCCCAGGCGTTTGATAAAGTCTGGCACACTGGGTTACTAAATAAATTAAAAAGACTCCTTCCAAGCTATTATTACCTTCTCCTTAAATCTTACCTTTCGGACAGATACTTCACAGTCAAGTATAACAATGAACTCTCCAAACATCATCCTATAAAAACTGGTGTCCCACAAGGCAGTGTCCTTGGCCCCCTCCTTTACCTAATCTATACTGCTGACATACCAGAAGCTGTAAGCACTGTCATCGCCACTTTTGCTGACGATACTGCCATTCTTTCCACGCGCGAAGACCCAATATTGGCATCTGAAAACCTCCAAATTCACTTAAACCTAATAAATGAATGCCTCTGTAAATGGCGCATTAAAATTAACCAAACTAAATCGGTACAAGTGACGTTCACCACGCGATTTAACGTGTGTCCGCCAGATACTCTAAATGATGTTCCAATACCTGTCAAAACGGAAACCAAATACCTGGGCCTGCACCTGGACCAACGCCTTACGTGGAAAAAACACATTCAAACTAAACGCCACCAACTGAACCTGAAGTCCCGCCAAATGTATTGGCTACTTGGAAGAAAATCCAACTTGTCCTTACCTAACAAGTTACTGCTCTATAAAACTATATTGAAACCAATATGGACATACGGGGTACAACTTTGGGGATCTGCCAAACCAACTAGGATCAAAATAATACAACAGTTTCAATCCAAAACACTCCGCGCTATGGTAGACGCACCATGGTATGTTTCAAATCAAACGTTACATGAAGATCTCGACATTCCATTCGTCACTGAAGAAATCCAAAGATTTGCCCAAACTTACCACGATAGACTCCAGGGTCACAACAATGATCTCGTACACCAACTGTCCACTGCTCACCCACCTTTAAGACGACTAAATAGGACCTGGCCTCACGACCTGCAAGCACCCTAACGTGAAAGGAATACTATAGGAGTACCACTAATGAGTGGTTCCTCCTAACAAGGCCTATACAAAACATCACATTTACTTAATACTCCCTGTAGAGTAGATTGTAAATTTACTATTAATAAAACAAAAAAAAATATATCACAGTTTGGATTTATAGACAAACATTTTTCGGTTAGTAGTAGTATCATACCAATATGCTAATTAAGATAGTTTTTGACTACAGATACCGTCTAAATGTCTCCCAAGGTGTGCTATTGATACAGTGTATAGTATAAAGGTATGCTTGAGTCAGACACATAACTTAACAGTTACCCACCTTCCTGTAGGACCTTGCACTTTTCTAATTATTAATGTCACACATTAGCATCGATAATACAAATATAGGAAGTATAATAAAAGTTAATATGTTAACGGACAAACAGACAATAGAAATTCAGTTATTGCAGCATAAACAAACAATTAGTCTAAAACAACATTTTGATCCAGTTGTTGTAATTGATTTATCGTTGACAGATTTACATCCCTCTGCTGCATTCTGGTTAACTTCTCTGTCACGTGCTTCTCCTCAGTATAAAGGTAGAAGCAAGAGGGACGTACAGTTTTTCGTCGAATGCGAACGACAAAAATACGACAGAACTTTTAGGCATTTAGAACCCACGATTGTCATGCCCGGATTGGGAAATTTTATGTGGTGGGTTGCAGTAGGGTAAAGGGTAATGGGTAAGATTTTTATACGTTGCATCGTAATGTTGGGGGATCGAACCTAAGCCGTAATGGATGTTTTGCTCAGAAATCGAGTGCAACCAAGCAATCATTACACCCAGGGTTCTCCTTAACGGCAAATCATGCTTGCTGAACACATAGGCGGCCGATTAGAGATGCAGCAGGATCAGATGGATAAAAACACATTATCTGAACTTCATATTTCGAATAATCTCTGTGTTATTAAAATTGTACATTTGTTCAAAAATCTAGCGTTACACCAGATCATAGTACTGTGAAACATTTTTAAAGAATATGTGGTTTAAAACATCCCTTAATTTCTGTATGTAAATTAAAAAGTTCCTTTCCTGAATAATAACTTTTGACGTACCTACATGTAAAGACGAGCTGAAGTGAAGTGAAGAGATGAAGCAATAGGATTTCATTCTAAACATTTTCAGAAAGTCATACAAATCTTAATTACTAAGGTACGAAATTCTGCAAAAAAAAAAACTCTATATCAAGGATAATTACAAATTGCAATATAACTTTATAAAAAGAGAGTACTAAAGAAACATTTCTACTTTTTCTGTCTGGATGCAGATTCTTTTAAAAGGATGCTATTACCTACACGTTAATAACTAATAACTGACTAAATTTGCTAAATTGTTTATACTAATATGTGACTTTATCCGATACATTGACATAAAAACGAATATGAAAAATTGTCTCAATTTAGGTACCACTTTCAATTTAAGGATTTTTTGAAGAAGCGGCAGTACGTAGGCGGACGAGTTTGTAGGACCACTGATAGCTTAATTTATACATACACGGTGTGGAGCGAAAAACCGAAAAATCACTTTGTAAAACGTTAGATGTTTAAAAAATATGTTCTTCAGGCTCTCTTTTAATTTTCACTAATTTAAATTCCCACAATAAATTAAGGTACGACCAGAATTTGGCACCAATAACAGGCAAAGCAAACGTGCCGCCGCATATTATACATAGAAATTTGCAGTTATATTTATTTCAAGTAACAAATCTACGATTTCCTGTTCATTTTCTCCGTTTCGCTTCGTTCCCACATTTAACGAACTTAATACGAAAAAATGAATAAATGATGCAGCGCTAAGCGATAAATTGACGATATAATCTAAAAAAGCAGCCTCTTAACATAATTTTTAATTACACGCATTAGAGCAAGTTAAAGCGAACGTTGCTGAAACAAAAAAGCTAGAATAATAAAAGGTAAAAATCAACAGCGATACATACACACATACGAGTTGTTGAGTTTTTTAAGCGGCCGGTGCATCGCGCTGCGGGTGGGTGTCAGGGCCCTTGCAGGGCGAGGGGGGCTCGGGAGATGCACTCGACCGAGGACCAGTCATTTGCATTGGGGTCCGTCTCAAGGCCATCCGATGCACCGGGGCATTCACTCGAACCTCCCCGTTGGCCTCCTGGGACGCGATGTACCGGGATATGTATATATGCAGGTGAATCGCACGCCTCATGTTTGCTTATTTTATTTGCTGGTGCATTACAGACAAGGTTACGCCGTCAGTGTTGCACTTAAGTTGCATTTCCTTGCATATCGAGAGACATTAATTCTTTTGAAATTGTATCTTGCATGAGTAATTAACGTGGGCGAGCTTATTTTGTTGGTTGTTCCCGGGCCCATAGGATAAACAAATTTACATGTTGTTAATTCTGATTGAAGTTCCTAATTAACTGAATACAATGCACTTAACGTTACTAACCCAAAATACGTAAACCTGCTTCATGAAACTATTCTAAAATTAACTAAGTAAACGAACAGAGCAGTTTTAAGATGGGTACAATGGGTTGACACGGGCGGTTGCATTGAGGGAGATGACAAAATTCCCTACTAAAAAAATAAAATAATACATTCATAATACTAATGAAATAATTAAAAATAACAATATTATACCATGTTCTTTCTGTAGGATTCATGGCGTCTGGACTCCGGTGCGGAAGGTCGGGAGTTCAAACGCCTTACTCGTTGACTGATGGGCGGCGGCGTACCCAATACCTTTAAATAATTAAGTATCTGCGTTCGAATGAACAAGGGGTAATATTAGGTTGCCTCATGCGTGATGCCCTCCACTACGTGTCATGAATTTGGCACGCGACATCCTGGTGTGAGAGCAAAGATACCGGGAACTCCGACCATCCGCCTTGCAGGCCAAACTTCTTTATGGAGTGTAGAGCCTCGCCATTATTAGAATTAGTAATATAGGCTGGAGTTAGATACCGGGGACTTGTCTCTTTCTGGGAAGTTTTTGATGGTAAGTAAAGCTATTAGTATTTCATATCTACTGTAATTACACATAAAAATGTTTTAATGTAACAAAACGTATGGTAAGTAATGAGAACCACAAATTATATACGTATATTGATAAACACAGTTAAAAAGTCTACGAAACAATCAAACCATATATCAAGGGCGTAATACAAAACAAATAAGGGTTAGCAAAAGCGAAAGACAGGGAAATCATGACTGGGTCATTAAAAAATATTTCATTCGCATGAAATAAAAAGCTATGTCTATCACACTTCACTTCGCAACAGCAGACCAAACAGTCACATGTAGATTATAAAGATATCGTTCGCGAAGTTCGGCGGATTATTTTCGGAGCAGTATCGAAAATTTTGGTTTCGTGGCGTAGACTGATATCGTCTCCTATATACTAAAGTTGTGCTAAGCTTATTTCAGTGATACGGTTTTACAGAGATAATTTCAGTAATGAATATCTTTCAAGGGGACACACAGTTTAAAATTTCTTGATTATTTTAGATTACTTAGATTAAACTTCACATTGATCCTTAAAGAGCATCCTCATGACAGAAAGGTGCCATGAATTTCGATAAGCGCTATCTGCTGTTAAAACTAGCAACACAGTTTGAAGTATTTTAACGACAATTCCTCTGCTTTACTACATATCAATGTATTTGCATTTTAATTTTAACTAACACCTACTGATCTTTCTTATGGTAATGGGCCGACGTATGAGAACTATGAGATAACAGCGGAAATGAGATACCTCAGAAAGGGCAAGGGAACAGATAGAATAAGAAATGAAGAAATAAGAGAATTAGGAATTTTCAATGTAAACGACAAGATAGAAGAATATAGAACCAATAGAAACAACACATTAATAGGATGGGAGAAGGAGGATTACCACAAAGAATCCTAAATTGCCACCCAAGAGGACGCGGAGACGTAGGAACACCGAACTCCTAATCTAGATAATATGAAGTGAACTTCAGAACAGACAATAATGCCTAATCCTTGAAGACAGAAGAAGAAAACTATTTTACCAATTAACATGAAAACGCTGTCGAGGATCGAATTCCTTCTTATCCTTATTTCATCATAAATATGGGGTTACAATTCTATAGCCGAGAAAGGTAAGTGGCAGCAAGACCAATGCCGTTTCCGATTCGTAGGAATAAAAGGGTCAGCTACTCAATTTCTATTTATATGCTTGACCTTGGGAAATTATTTTCTTACAAACTTCCTCCTTTGGTCTGACTTAACCTTATTAAATATAATCTTTATTTAACCTCAGTATATTTACACATTAACCATGCATTTAACGTAATAACTTATTTTATTTTCGTTGAAGCGGTCCCTATTAAACCTTGAACTGCTATGGCTTTATAAATCACAAACTGTTGCTCTTATCGATTCCTCAATACCTTATCTACATGTGTTATTATTACTCAAGTATAAGCGCATGATTTATCTCACTTCATTTTCTATGGACCGTAAATGCCTATTTGAACTTAGTCGTGTCTTATATTTTTATTTGCTTTCCATATACTTAATTATATACTACATGTATTAATCATACATGGAAGAACTTAAACTATTATTCTTTTCATGGGTATATTTTTCAAATACATATTGTGTTTTTTTTTATTGTAAAAATTGCAAGACCTTGAAGGGCACTAAATACCATACTAACCCGAATATAAGACGACCCCCGACTATAAGACGAGTCCCATTTTTACAGAAAAGATTAAAAAATACATTTTTTAAGAGCCCTATTATAAGACGACATGCAATTTCTCGAAATAATTTTTTTGCTATTTATTATATATATGTGCGAGGTTTCTACGGCTGTCGTCGTTTCTCGCTTCTCAGTTTCCTTACTTTTCTTTGTTGTCTGTTAGCATAGCTTTAGTCATTTTCCAGGCTTTATTTGCTCTTGTATTCCCTATAGATTTATTTACTTCTTCGCATGACTTTTCCCAATATTCGTGCTTTACTGTCTTCACTTCCCTCTGTACTTCTTGTCTCTTGTTCTTATAGTCTACTCTATCTTGATACGATCTTGTACTCAGCCATTTTCTGTATGCCTCTTTTTTCTCCTCTACGATGTCTTCTATCTCCTTCCACCATGGTACATAGTTTCTCCGTCTCTGGTCAACCTCTCTCCTGGTCAGATCAGTTTATATGCTAATCGAATTTGATTCAGGAATTTGGTGGAGTCAGCAACCAGACTTTCAAGGTTGCATTTGATTGTTTCGTTACCATTTTCGGCTTCGTTCATTTCCGCTGACCTGTGTTATTTTTAAAGGGAAAATACAGGTTTCTGGTGGGTTGTATATATGTGTACCGGTGTATATTTCTATGTTTGTACCATCCGTTCGCGATCTTTACAGAATTTTCTTGGCACATTTCAATGAACCTTTCCCCATTGTTGCTAAAGACATTCGCACCGTATGGTACTACTATCAATCCTGCCATTCAGGTCACCAAATAAAATTAATTCTTTGCGGTCGCTGATTGTTTCTTGCAACCTTGTCAAGCCGTTATAGAACATTTCTTTTTTAGCTGGCGTCGTCGTTGTGCAACTAGCACAATTGTATGGTTTTTTATTTTCATCTCTACTTCGAGGATTCGGTCACTAATTTGTTCCCAGGATCTTATTTGTTTCTTGTGCTTTTTCTTTATTGCCAGTGATATTCCACTACTCGCCGTTTCTTCTTTCGGTACTCCACTATATGTATATGCATGTAATCGCCCTTCTCTTCTGTGCCTTTCCCTTATTTCGTTGTCTCTGTCAGAGCGACTATATCCATGTCATACTTTGTAATTTCTCTGAATATTTCAAGATATCCCTTCTGATTCTGAGAGTCCGTTTCATTGAATATTTCGTCTTCGGCTACGTTGTAAAATTTTGTATGTATTTAAAGAATTTTTTCCGAGTTATGACGTATAGGTCCATCGCTTCAAGCCCCGACTTGGTGGACGGGGTAGGTTTTAGTCAGGGTTTTCGTCCCTGAAACTGGCTATATTGCAGGAGTAGAGGGACCATTTTCCCCCTATTTCTTTATTGACTCTGCTGCTCTATCCGCTATGTGAGGTCAGCCGGTGTCCTCTTCTATCTTGTAGACCATTGGCCGATATCTTTCACCTGTAACCCTAGGCAGGGGCCCTTACAGAGTGCTATCAACCGGGCCAGATGAACCCTGGTTTTCAATGCGAGATTGTTACTATTTATTAAAGAATGCAAATAAAGAAAAATATACAGAAACATATGTAAAAATTCGCAATGGTAGTCCTTTTTAATTGCCAAATATTTCACCGGTAGCATCATCTTCATCAGCACTTTTATCACTGATCACATCTTGTGGTTCACTTTCTTCACTTGAGCAGCGTCACCAGTATTTTCTTCCAACCACAAAATATCATCCTCCGTGTCATCCATGGTGTTGGAAATGAAACACTTTTTAAAACCATTAATAATACTACTTGCGTTAATTCCAGAGCATGCATCGATTACCCATTCGCATTGAAGACTGACGCTAGGCTTCTTGATTTTTCCGGTTGGAGTAAGTGCACGATCATTCGCAAGCAACCAATTTGTATAATTGCTTTTTAAATATGTTTCAAAGGTTTTTTGACCAAAACTTGTAGCTACGATATCGTTCCACTTAGAATTATGACTAAATCGCAATTTAGTCTTCTACCTTTGTTTTTTGGCCAGCTCTGATACATGACCTTTAAAGGCATCTAAAATAAGCATTGATCTAGACGTATGTAGACCCAAATCTTTGCGCCATACTGTTTTCATCCAATCTACCACCAGATATTCATCTATCCATCCCTTTCTTTGAACTCGAACAATTATGCCAAGGTAGAAATATTCTTTTGGTATCGTTTTTCGTTTCAGAATTATGTATCGGGGCAGTTTAGTCCCATCAGCAAGTACTGTCAGCATAACTGTTACTCTAGATTTTTCGTTTCCGGTTGTTTTAACTAAGACCGATTTTTCACCTTTGTTGTTAACGGTCACATTTGTCAGCATATCAAAGTAAACTGGTGTTTGAACAGCACTGCAAATTAAATGTAGAGGATAGTTGTGATTTCTTCTCAATTTGATGATATGTTGTTGAAATGACAATAATTATTCTTTAAAGTCTCTCGGAAGCTATTGAGCCACAGTGATAAGTCTTCTTAAAGATAAATCAGAATGTCGCATCATTCGTCGACACCAAGCGATAGAAGCTTTAAATGCAACTTCAGGAATTTTCAAATTTTTTGCAGTTTCGAAAGCTTTAATACAAATCACTTCTCTTGTTACCGGATAACCTTGGTTTCGCATTTCCTCAATATGCTGAGCAATTTGGTTATCTGGTGCTTCATGCCGCCCCTTTTTAAGACCTCGAAAAGATTTTCTTGCAGAATGTGCGTTTTGTAATTCATTCTTTTGTTGTCGCCATCGTCTTACATTGCATTTTATTACGCTAAACTTTTTAGCATAAAAAGAGTTATTTAGTGTTTCTTCTTCTCGCATTACCATTAGTTTAAAATTAGTATCATAGCATCTTCTAATCCCTTTGCTTAATTGAGTTTTTTTGTGCTTCCTCGCAGTTCAACGTTATTGCTCATATTAAATGGGTTAATAAATTAATAAATTGTAAGCCAAAACTTCAAAAACATTGCACTAAATTCCCCGTATACATCCAACAACTGAAAAAGAACTAAACTGATGCAGACTAGAGAGGTTATTGTTTACGTCTAGCCATGCGCCTGGACAGGTGGACGATTCCGCGTCAGCAATGGCACCCTTAGGCGACAAATTTTAAAAGTTGTTCCTCACAAAAAATCATGCGCACAGAAAATTTGCTGAAAAAAGAACTGAAAAATGTCTCTACTATATAGGTAATCCTTATTCTGAGTCTGATGATGCACTAAAATGCCCGACAATCGAAAGGTCCGAATATAAAACAACTCTTGTTTTTTAATGATATTTCTGGGGAAAAAACTTCGTCTTATATTCGGGCTAATTCGGTATATAATCCGTAGCTGCTATTTTAGTTCTTTGCTATTATGCTCGATTTCCGTATTTAATTACAAAGTGATAACCCGTTAATGAATTTTATATTCATTGGGGCTTGATCTCTGTTTAAACTTGAAACGGTATGTCCATGAACTGTTAGTGGTGTTTTGGCCGACTCTATTTAATTTAATTTCCATATGCATTTACAAATTAACCACACGTTTGATAAGGTCATTTAATTTATTTTCGTTGAATGTTGACACCCATTTGACCTTAAAGTACGATGCGTTCGCTAACCATGATTACCGCCACAACCTTTGTATTACACTTGTTTTCCATAAGCAGCTACAAATTAATTATACATTTGATTCATTTTTTTACATTGCAACTTGACCCTTGTTCGACTGTATTGATTCATATACCACTATTCCGTATTCTAATCTATTTTATTTATATTCGATTTTCATTGAATCTATACACACTGGTATATCTGGCATTATTTCTGTTATTCCTGAAGTGACAACGTTTTTAATTGTATGTCTATATATCCTTTTCATCCAGATATTTCTAGTAATACTTATGTCGTCAGGTGTTTTTGCCTCCCAATGATGGGCACCGGCTTCTTCCCTACCACCTACTTCTCCTCAGCGTTAAGGTAAAAACGTGTGCGACCTACCGTTTAACGTCGAAACTGAACGACACACCCTCCAGAAAATGTTCTTAGAGTTAAAATGTCACTATTGCCAGCCGGAGTGGGAAATTGTGTGATGGGTTGCAGCACAATATTTTAAATGTTGTGTGGTTTTTTGTCGGTGTAACTTCTACACTACCTCTAAAATCGATATTTAACTTTGAAATAAGTTTTTCAATGTCATGAATATGAATGCGAACGCAATGCATTAGATGGCAATATATGAAAATGGAAAAGTCGATATGTGTTAGCTACAAGTAAGCCCTAAATTGTTCGAATTATATATTTTGTTACGCTGTTGTGCAAGGTATGAGGCGAAATGCGTTAATACAGAAAATCAGATCGCGAGCAATTGCCTAAATCAATACACGAAATTTATACAGAGGAATATGTTGATTGACTCCTATGGTAATTAACCTATTTGATCAGTCATCAGGGCGTTCATTTTCGATTAGCGCATGCATATATTATTCCTCAAATGCAACTCCACCCGACCTGGTTGTGTAAACAAACATTCAATCGTGTTGTGTAAACCGAGCCGTACAGCGCATAATGCTAATTCTTCCGGCTTTGTTATTTTTCAATTATTATGTTATGCAGCTGCTTTTTCCTATAACTATATGCAAAAAACACACGAAGCACGAATTCGAAGCATCAAAGCACTGAGTTTTAATAATAAATAACGAGCACGTACAAAAAAGGACCCGGTTCGGGCACTCATCCCCGGATTCAGTGTATAGAACACAAACAGTAGTTTTATTATTGTTAATTATCAAATATGTTCTGAACCGGAAGCACAAAGGGATGCAGCCTCATGTACTAATACAAGTTGCACGGGGTTTATTGCGTTGGTCGAAGCTTTTTTTGTTAGACAGAAAACGCGGAACGATGGCTGAATTTTTCATCCCTTGTTCGTTCGTTGTTCGCAATTTTACAAAGAGCTTTAGATTTGTAGCGTCGCTTCTTTGTTTATTTTGGTTTCGACTTTTGGTCCTTTGTTTTGTTTTTGTGCAATATTTGATACTGCTGCTACTGCCTCTTTGATTTATTTCCGAACTAAAAGCATTGCTGTTTGTAATCATTCCGTGTATTATATCCCTTATGTTGAGACAAACTAATCTTGGGACTTTTGTCATTGTCACTGAAGGGCAGTGGGGGATTTAGTTTATCTCATACACAAATTTCTTCCAAACAAAGGTTTTGGGAAAACAGCGCATTGTCGGGGATTCACAAAGAAAGAACTGATGAACGGTGTATTGTGCCATTAAAAATAGCTAGTAATGTAATTTTTCAAAAATTACAGAATTTGGAAACACCAGGAAATTCTACGGTTATTACAAAAGCAGAATTTATAATTTCAATTGAGTCATTCGGTTGTTGGGGGACTAATACAAACAAATGTGGCAAAAAAGGATGTCAACCGTAGTTGGTAAGTCAAGCTAGGTCAACGATTTTGTAATATAAGGAAATTATCAGGCTGGGAATTTAGAAAACGGGCATCAAGAGCAATTTAATAAAATAAGAGAAAAAATACGAGCAGATTGTAATTTTTTCCAAAATAGCAAAAATCTAGTAACGCCAAAAAGCAGTTAAAAAATCTTATTAAGAGGGAATATGCATTCACGATGGTCAAATAAAGGATAATATATTCAGAAACTATGAAAATTGGGGAGCACAGAAAGCAAGTTTATCTTATCAAAAATTAAAATAGATTTGAACGATATAGAAATGATTGCATTGTTAATAAAAAAAGTTGTTGGGCGGGGGTCAATACGAAGGTAGTATTAATGAAACAAAATATGGCGTTAATAACAGAGAATAAAAGTTAAAGTTAAAGAATTTAGACTCATTAAGACAGTAGCAAACAAGTTTACAGCAATTGCAAGAAAATTATTGTGCTGTTGTTTGCCAATTGCCTCAGTAATAACGATTAAGGAAAGTGTAATAATACGTGCAAATATTACAGTATTGTTAAATCGCGTAACAGTGGTTGTGAGTCCAAAGGAAATAATAACCTGAAATGGGATGTAAATTAAACCGACAACTGACAACTGACTGTAATTTAAAAAAAATCGAAAAATTGTACAACACAAAAATGTACGTTTGGAGTAATTTTTTCAAACATTACAATCATTTGAAAATGTTTGTACGGATTAACCAAAAACAGGCATATATTGTGTTAGCAATAACACATCGTTTTTTATGAAAATCAATATGAAAATCAAAACATTTACCGCAAATAATCAAATACATCCAACTAACATTAGAAAAATTGGGAATCCAAGAATGCAATTTTTTAACATTTAGTGTAATTTCGAAGCTGAGAAGTATTTATATGATACAATTTAAAAAAAAAAGAGTGAATGATCTGAATTTTGCTTCAATAACTAAAATGACAACATTATGTAAAACTTAACAAACTTCATAATTATTAAGTTTAAGCT
The DNA here is from genome assembly GCA_014611495.1 of Limonius californicus. NCBI lineage: Eukaryota > Metazoa > Arthropoda > Insecta > Coleoptera > Elateridae > Limonius > Limonius californicus. The sequence goes on from JABXWE010102475.1 coordinate 30,227, forward strand.
TGAGTATCAAAATTGACAGAATGACCACTAGAACAAGCCGCTCGTGCTTAGTTGGAAGAAATTACAGTTTTTCTGCAATTATGCAAAGCGCAATTATTAATTAAATTATGACTTATTACACAAACAAATCAATAAGAATGATAATATACGAGGAAATTTATTGAACTGCTGCCACATAATATAGCGAGTACAACTCCCTGACTCAGTAATATATTATCAATACTCGCAATATCGTTTCATAGTTGCAAAACTGCGCAAGCATTTTCTTGCTTTTGTAATATTAACAAAACTATCGTAACCGATTACGGCACTTCAAGAGTGTAAAAGTTTGAGAGAGTGAGCTGGCGAGCGTTAAAGGAAGAAAGAGCATTAAATTATTTGATCTGCATGAGTGCAAACAGAACTGTGGAGAATTGCAAATTGTATTTTTATAATCAATCGTCAACGTTTTTATCATCGTGCCTTACATTTATAAAACTGTTCTTTAATGTCAATTATTTTATTATTAAAATCTATGAAATTAAGACGAAATGAGCGTGAAAAGAAAATGCGATGACCGCGCTCAACAAACACAAAATGATCGCTGCACGGCACTTCGAGGTCGCCACGGGTCAACGAATACAGATGTTAGAATCGAATTAATAGAAAATGAGATTAAACTTTACTACATCAGTACCTGGGCCCGTCAACTACCGTTGCTTAGCCATGAACTTTGTTACTGTATTGCACAGAGTTTTGTTACTAAATGCAATTCATTCAAAAGGGAAAAAATTCCGCACCAAAGAGAAAGCTTTTATTGAAATCGATTCTCTATATAAGAAACCTTGTAACAAGACTTCAATTGAAAACTCAAAGGCTAGTCTGAATTACTTTCTTGATTTTGAACGTAAAGAAAGGAAAAAATTGTTACTTGGAGGTGTTTACATTTTGTATTAAACAATATAAATGTAATGTGAGGTAAGCTATGTAATTTTAAACGCTTGATTAGAATTTAATTCAGTGACTAGTTGGTTAATGAACAATTTTTATTTGTCTTCATTTTGGTGTGTTTAAAATTAAAAATAATATGAGCCAGTCAATTTTATAAGTTGTCGATTTCTATTCATGACCTTTATATTAATTTTAGTTTATTCAATGGTTTTTGTCCTCCACCCTCTCTCTCTCTCTCTTTCGCCGTTGCATTACAGTCCTAGTTGGACCTGAGCCTCCCCAATCCTCGTCTTCCAGTTATCTCTATCTCTGGCTGCTCTGAGCCGGTTCCTCACGCATAATAACTCCATGGAATCTTTTGTTACGTTGTCGTGCGATAGTTGTTCAGAGACCACCACCTCTTTGTTCACTATTCTTCAAAATGTGCTCCAATAATCCTTCCAAGTATCTTCCTCTCAAATCTCCGTAGTACATCCTCGGTTTTCTTGTTCATTGTCCAGATTTGACTGTTGTATATGCCTACCGATCTAATCATTGTTTTGTAGACTGTTTTCTTTACTGCCTTGCTTATTAGGGTAATTTTAAAGATGTTATGTGGTAGGTAGTATGTCTGATTTCCTACCATTATTCTCCATTGTACTGTTTGAGTAATCTCGTTTTTACAGTTTAGCTGGGATCCTAAATATATAAATCCCTCTAGTACTTCGATGTTCTTGTCTTCTACGGTTTTGTCCGAGTGTTCTCGTCGGTTTCATGATTATACATTTTGTTTTACCTTCATTGACCTGGACCACGCTTATCGCCTGTTCCTCTAGCTTGGTAAATATTTCCTTCATACCGAGTACCGATCTTCCTATAATATTGACATCATCAGCCTACCTCACGATTTGGTATGCCTTATTCGCGATTGTACTCTAGGTCTTGGTCATCTGCGAAATTCAGTATGAAAAGATGATTTTCGTTAACTGGGATTCCCATACTTTCACAATGTCATTGTAAGTACATTGTCTTTGTCTATTTCTATTATTATCTTCAATAATTTGGTATTAATTTCCAAAGCTTGCTAATGCTTCCCATAATTTGCTTCTGGGGATTGAGTCGTAGGCCTTCTCTAGGTCCACAAAGGCCAAATGTACTTCCTCCCTATCTCCATGTTTCTAATGGCCATGTCTAATATCAGGTTGAATAAAATTTGTGGTCGTTCTTCTCCCATCCCCTTGTCCATTGTCTATAGGGAAGATAGCATGTATTCTTACTTGACTGTCGGAGTTATCCGTTGTCATCTGGGTTAATTTAATAAGTTTGTTTAGTATTCCCAGTTCCTCCGTAGCATCGTACAGGACCTCTCCATTGACACTGGCGTAGGCTTGTTAAAGTCTACACATATTATTTGGTAAATTGCGGAATTATGTTCCCAATATTTGTCATGATTTGTCTCACTGTGAAGAGTAAGTCTTTTGTGGATCGGTTTCTTTTAAATATGGATTGGTATTCCACTATTTCGGCTGTAAATTCTGAACTCCTAACTCTTATTATGTTTGCCATGAGTTTATGGATCACACAAAATAAGAATGTCCTTCGGCAGTTCCGGCTATTCTGTCTGTCCCCCTTTTTATATATAGCATATATGACATATTATCGTTGTCCTCGGGCATGTCTTCCAAATTTCTTTAATTAACATATGCAGTTGTTCAACCAGGGTTTCTTTGGCATATTTAATTAGTTCAGCTGGTACAGTATCTACGCCTGGGGTTTGTCATTGTTCATCTGCCTTATACTATTTTTAACTCCCTGAAGAGTTGGCCCTTGCGTTTTCGGACGCGCCGTTTGTCGTGTCTTTTTGGTATAAGTTGCCCAAGTTTACTTTTTGAATAATAATTCTACCATCCCAGGAGCACCTTGCGTTCCTCAACTAGTAGTTCTCCCTGCTTGCATTTGTACAATGTGAGTCTGCGGTGGAATGCCTCCTTTGTACCTCTAACTATTTTATATAGTTTTTTAACTTCCTTTTCCTGATGGGTCTGCTTTTTGTCTTAGAAATCTTACAATACCATTTACAGAGTACATTTTATAATATTATTTAAATTAATTAATTTTCTTAGCACCCGATTTGCTAACTAACTCTTTGAATTATTTGTAGATATCGAAGGGTCGTTAAAAAGTTATAATGTGTGATGAATAAATAGGAGGGATCACATACTGAAGTAGTCTCTAAGTTGGGTAATTGATAAAGTCATTTTTATGTGCCACTCGTCATGTTAACATCAGCAAACGGTAAGAACATTTTTCTATTTTTAAATCTTATGTCCTTGTAATAATGTATTCTCCGAAATTTATAATTATAATATTAATTACTTATTATTTTTGAAATCTAAAACAAAAAAAAACAAAGGAAAATTTAATATAAAATAAGGTTTATCTTGTCTAATTGTTAAGTATATTGATTTATTGGGTACCTTTTATTAGTTGTTCATCATTGTTATTACATTAATATCAGAAAATAGTGATAGGAATATCTGTGGACCGCCCGAGCTTAAAAAATAAATAAATAAAATTATGATTTGTTGTTATTATACACATCGGGTGCGCCTAAATTAAAGCTCTGATAAAATATTTGTCCTTCGATAATTTGCTATTTATCAAATAAAATAAATTATAAATTGCTCTTTTAAATTTTTGAATAACTCTGGACACATAATTTACTCGTAATCTCAGGGTTTTGATATGCTGGAAAATCAAATATTGCGCCGTTTGCTCTTCAATTTCAAGTGCAAGATTACCAGTGCAAGATTACCAAAGGTTGAAGCATGCATTACTAAATGAATCAACTACATACGAAAAATCAATACAATTTTACCGAACTATCTATGTTTCCTTATTTAGATACGAACAAACAAATAAAGTATTAAGGTCAATCGAAATAGTTTATCAAGATTAAATAAAAATTCACTGCACTTGAAGTTCTCCCGTCGTTTTAGGACGTATCTGCGGCCTTCTTAAGTTGGTATGCTTCTCGGGAAGGTATGTGGTAGCCGTGGTCTGTTGTTAAAATTGTTCCATAATGTTGTTTGATCGATAAATCGTTGGACTTCTTATACTTAACTTTGCATTGAAAATTCCATTCAATGTTAATTGTATTAAACTCGTAGTTTAACAAAAGCATTTATAACTTTACTAGAGGTTTCTTCGTTTAAAATCACTATAATGTTTATGAATTAGAACCGTTGATGTTCAATAAACTAAATGTTTGAAACTGTTCTTTCTATAATCCAGATTTGACGTTCCGCACTCACTTGACATTAAGCTACGCCATTCTTAGAGAAGTATAAAACACGGTCGAAAACAACAGACATCTACTAACGCCATGTGCGCAGAATTCCAATTCAAATCTTGTAATTACGTTTTAAAGGAAATAATCGCTATTTCATCCACAGGGATGGGTTAAAAATGACTCTGATTCACAAACAACAATTAGTAACTGATTTTATTTGTATAAACAACATAATTAATGTGAATTACAGCATTTAACGGAGCACCGAACGACCGTGGTTTCGTTCTGAAAGCTAAACGGCAACTCAACTATAAACATTAACTAACATCAATTCATACGCTGACTTTGCCATGGAGATGAAACAAAATCAAGAGAAAAATCAAAAAAGCAACGGTTTTAGCTTAAATCTGTGACGCATAATTTTCTATAGCCAATCATGAAATAGAACACAATTGCAAATCTTAGCTAAATCTAAGTTTTACAAATAACTTTTTTATATTTTAAATAACCCTAAATATCAATGCATTTCCTTGTCCCCCAAGAAATGATATACACTTTGATATCTCTCATGGATGTATTCAGATGCATAATAATCGAAAAATACTTACACTTCTTAAAATTACATATTGTTGTTAAATTAAATTAAATGGATCATTAAACTATATATAAATGTGTTTTTAGCACACTCTAGAACAGAACAGCGTTATAAAAATCCACACAGGAAAGGTCCAAATTCGCACAAAACACATATTTGTAGATTACGTAAAACAATTGTTCTAAAACAAGTCTGTTTGCAGATAAGAAACCGCATATACCGACGGCAAAATCTTCAAAAGCTGTACGTTAACAAATACAACTCAAGATCAGGCTGCACTCTCGAAAATTACCTATGGAACAGCATAAAAACATAGAAAACCCAACGGAAATGACCAACCCCATTTTATTCAACAAATAATTTCAGAAACTTACTCAACAGTAATAGTGTAAGTATAGACTCTAAGCTTGATTAAACTATTAGAAATAAGATAACACAGCACTATGAAGCAATGTAATTTTCACCCGCTTCCAGTTGTTGACCTTGATGGCCTTATTTTACTCTACGGGATTTCCTTCTGTCACCCGTTTTTCGGGTACTGCAAATCTTACAAAAAGATTTACGGAATAATTTACTCTACTTGTTTATAATTTTTGTCAAGCCATCATTATGTAAATGTGGAGTGAAATTCGAAGTGTAACATAAGGAGGTTTCTCTGATGCAATTTACACCCAGATTGATAGTACTAATTTATGTAAAAATCACTGTGTCACTAAAGTGGAAGTTTTAATCCGCTGTTTATGGTTTTAGCCAATTTTAGTTTGTGAACCTTTGACTTTGATTTTTAGCGTTTGTATCTGTTTCTTCATTTCTATCTTTTTTGTGAAATCGTATATTGTTATTACCACAACTAATATTCAGAAATTACAAAACGTTGCGTGGCGAGATCAATACCACAATACTAATTTGTTTTCGTCTAATTTGTGTAGTAATTAAGTGAGTTTCGTTATTTATCGAGAAATTTTGTTATCATATTTCTCATGTTATTAGGTTAAAATAAATATGTACAAGAATGTATTCACTAATTAGTTTTATATCTACTCAATTTCCACACGTTGACATTATTTTCTAAAATTAGAATCAGTTTCGTCTTTCTGCTGTGTTATTTCCGCAAATGCAAATGTTGAAATATTATTTACGGAGTAATTTTGAGTGGTTCAAAATCTTCGCTAGTAGCAAAGTAAGGGCGATAAAATGAAAATTTATGACCGTGGCGAATTCTGCTGGCTTGGGTCTATTTTTCTCGTACTCGATTATTTTTCCGTCAAGTCTTGAAAGTGTTCTATTCTTTGTCAAACAGCAAAAAATTAGAATGTTTTCTTAGCGGCAGCAATGCAAATATTGGAGCTCGGGATTCGGGCTATTTCTAGAACGATCGCGTTATTTCCGCTTAATGGATATTTTTTCACGTTTCTGTTATTCTAACATTCATTTTCTATTTTCCGTGAGCGAAATTCAAGAAGCAGAGAGCAGCAGAAATGGGAGGCGCCACTAATTGATGAAGCTAATTTATCAACTTTACTCGACGATGCCGGGAAATTAAACTCGTCTTTATATAAACCCCTGTATAAAAACAACGGCGGTTAATCTTTCGACTTCTGCTGTTGTAGCCAAAGCTTTTCGTATTATTATCAAACGTTTTAACGGTTTTTATGAAGCGCCAGATATAAAATATGGGTTATTGTCCCAGCAGCCTTCAACGAAAACTTTTTGCACCCTTCGCATTCCGCTTTTCTTGCTCTTATTTAAATTAAACGAGTGTTTCATCCGCAAGCGAAAATGGACACAGATTGTTTTTTCTTTATTTATTTCCCTTTTACCAAATTAAAATTCTGTTTTGCATTTCGTCTGATAATCGCTCATGTTTGAAAAACAACGCGCCTCCTTTAATACCTGTTTGACCTACATACAGGGTATTTTATTTAGGAGTATGTTTAGTATGGTATAATCATTCGAGGTAAATGTTTAATCAACAATTCTGTTTGATGGCTACAAGCGTGAAGCGCTACACATAGAGAGAAGCTTAAGTAACGCAATTTCCAAACATTCACTATACATAAAAAATGTACAAAAATAATGCTTATAGCTGTCATTGAGAAATATTTTTTGAAATTACGTTACAGAAAAGCTCTTCACACTAGCCCCCACAAGGGTAAAGACGGGACAAATACAAAACTTTTCGTAACAGACCTGAAACACCGAATAATCAGCCACGGGTAACTTACTGCAATGTTTCGGTGTGTTCACCACGGCTAACTCGTCTGCGAAACGGGTGTAGGTGAATCGACAACAAAATTCTCAAAAGGGCGCCAAGATCCTGTCCTGCAGCGATTCTCATGACCTACCTTAAAGGATCCAAGTAAGGGCAAACTCTTACCCCGAAGAATAAAACTTACGGGTTTCAACATACAAACAAAAACACAATAAAACATTAAAGTGAAGGGAATGCTGTAAATAAAGCCTGTATATTCATCAATCTAACATAATAAAAATTCGCAAGAACAACTGGGTGCTAAAAAATAAATCAACAGTAAATGTAATAATAATAAGGTTAAATAAAACTTTGTACACCCTGTATATCAACCATGCTAAAAATAAACAGTAAAGCTACCAATTATTAGCACACCCTGTATATGAGTGCCTCTACAATTTTAAGGTGAAGCCCGAGTTATCAGAAATTATTCATAAAATCAATACGGTCCTGTATGACCAATACAAGGTAGCTGTAAATAACCAAAGGGTAAACTCAATATCTGATCCCACTTAATGAATGCCAAAAAATTCTGTAACTATCAGTTAAGCTGCATAAAATACAAATTAAATACATAAGTGAGTAAATCAGAATTGAGGTACGACCATAATTTATAACTGACTCAAAATTAGTCAACAGATTAATTGGGTAAATACTGAAACTACAAAAATGCTGAAGTACATTAATACAAATAATAAAAAAATAGCGATATTAAATTATACGATTTAGACAACTGTCCAAGTAATTCGAGAAAACTCGAATTGAAGGGAAATTCCCAGTCGAATCAAGTATGACAAGGAAAGCAATTTAGCGGACGCAATCCTTATCTGAAAATAAATGGATCTAAAAATTCACAAAGCTAAAGTAATAATAATTAAAGTCTGAATACGAATTTCCGGCAACTGGTGATATGACACAAGGCCTGGCGTTAAGTCAGCTTAACTAACGCGTTAAAATGTAAACGGTAGCACCGAACCGAAATCGTTATCGCTATTCATTAATCCGCATAATTATCCTATAATACAACGAATTTTTCTCAACAACAAAGTAAGTAAGTTACCAATTGTCTAAATTGCAATCGTCACGTAGTCGTGAAAATAGACACAGTCATAACTGACAATGGTCCTAAGTTAGTGCATAAAAGTATTGTTTACAAATTGGTTTCGCATAAACAACAGTATAATCTTCATTAATTATCAAAGTGCAGTGAATAACAGGTAAAAAAAATTAAACTGAGTGCACCTACTGATGGTAAGTGACCAGTCGCAAATGCATATTAAAGTTCAAAACGGTAGAAAATACCCTAAAGTTAAAATTATAACCTATACACAGTATTGGCTGCCCCTCCCCCCTCCGTGGAGTTTGGTAATGGGCAACGGAGATCTGAATACGTTCCCCCGAGATAAAGATCACAAAACACTGGGACAAAAAAATCAAACCTTGGTAGTTACATGGGCTGATTGTCTCCAACTTCTGACGGCACGTAGAAATCGACAACTACATGTGAACGAAATCGGCTGGTTGCTCGGAGAACGGCCCCACGAGACTCTACACAGCATGCAGCGGGTAAAGTATCAGTTTTTGGTAAACTGTTTACTTAATCTGGAGTAGACCCAAAGAAAATTTAGCGAAACACCAAAGTTACTCGCAGACAACTGACTAAATTCTCTTATAGACGAGGATGATTTAGATAATCCACGCAGAAATTTCCAACACTTAAATCACCTCTATACTTATACCAGCAACCCATAACTTGCACCGCCAAGAACTCGAGAGGAAATCCCGTTTGACATTCAAAACTTCAGGAAATTCCACCCACCTAATTCAAAATACACCTACAACTTTAAAACAATTTTCCCAAAACTCCCTAGACAACAGGAACTCAAGAACTTTGAACCAAGATCGGCGGCAGAAGGAACTGCAGGCAACCAAACACACCCATCAAACTGCTGGGATGCTACTGTGAAATTTAAACATAACAATTACGTTTTGAAAGGGGAATAGTTTATTTATGCTTTAGAATATTTATTTTCGATACAACTGTAACGCTTACAAGCATACGTATGATTATGTATAGTCGACCTTTCAGGGATTACATTCGGAAAAGAGTCCTAACAGCCTTACTTTGAACTTCAAGATTCTGAAAAAGCATAAAATATTGATGAAAATGATGTACAGTTTCTAAGGATTACTAATATAAGTATTGCCAAAAATTAAAAAAATGCTGATGATAAGTTCTGGTATATTCTGTCATTAAAGACATACTTTACATCTTGAGCAGTCTGTTTGTAATATGTATTTTAATATTTGATATTAAGGCAACCCCTTGAGTCCCGTGTGTGATACTAGAGACACATCCAAAAACATCACGTTTTAATGTAGAAGATTGTACGATCCGTGCTCCAAATTAGTTAATAGATCTGTTATTGAGTTGTTCCACACCTGTTGGCAATTCCCACAAATGTTCTGCACAGCGAAACAAATTATAAGGAGCCATGAGGCAAATCGTGCATTATTCATTCCACTCGGAGAGCAGACCACTGCCTTCAAGTACGTATTTATTGAGGCGTAGAACGCGTACAGTTAAAATTAAGAAATTGTCCTGTCTATTACCTCGACGAGTGGTATTAATTTTTTAACAGATCTAATGTTGGGTAAATGGCGGCAATAAATTCGATTTTTTGGACGCCAAGTTCAAGGGCCCCGCGCGATCTAATTTTACATAAGGTTCGAGTTCGAGCCGAACAGTGCTCGAGGCAATTCTTGGTGATTTATTGGTTATTAGCAGCCAATGAAGCCCTCTCTGATGTTCCCTGAAAATCCGAAATTCGAGCCAACTCCGGATTTATGTTGCATGCAGGCGTCAGCTGTTAAACGCATAAACACCAACCGTTAAACTTGACGCTCCAATATCGTTTGTTGCGGTATTAAATTCTTACGAAATAAACCAAAAAAGCGCCAGCCAGGCCCTCGTTATAAGGACAATGTCCCATTTGCGGCAGTATTTTATTTGTGGTCTTAAAGAAAACAATTTTGGCCAAGTTTAGTGAAAACTTCCCTGGTTCAACTGACCCAGAATTGGAGTTAATAAAACAGCACGGTGAGATTGTGGGAATACTTCTGTAAATCTAAATTAGATTATTAGAGTATACAAGTACCGTTTCAGAAGTATCAATCACAATATTTTCAGATAATGTTATACCTACAAGTTATTGTAAGTGCGTTTAACTCCCAAGATAATAATTAAATATTACACATATTTACCGATGACGCTGGATTTAAACCCCTCACCAACTACTTTCTAAGTCGCCAATTTCCAAGTTAAAACGTTTACAGAACTGGATGTTCGTATCTTGAGAAAGTTTATACAGGTCAAACAAGGATAGAGCCCCCTATTGTAAAATTTACATTTTACCTATTTTAATTTGGACCTTCCACGTGTACCTTAAGCCTGCGTTTGCTACCTTTCATTTCGCAATTGTTTAGTCTAAACTTTCAGCAATTTATCAATTCGTACAATTGTGTATTGATTAGATATTGTGCTCTCGACAATAGTTCCAATTTATTTTGTTGTGAGTGACGGATGTACGTCTTAAACTTTGACCCTGCATTTCTCTGACCATTATTAATTAAATTAATGGGTAAATCTAAGCCTGCGATGAATAAAATTTACATTAATTATTGTAAGAAGCGGAAAATCAATGTGGAGGATGACAACCTAGCGGCAAAATATGTCAATGTCATAGCTTTCAACCGCACATTCTTCAACTATGCTTTTTAATGAATTTCGTGGTAAATCTTGGGAGGACTTCAATTATAATTCTTATTCAGTAGAGATCACCTTTATTATTAAAATATGAAGAACTTTAGCATCTTTCGCCTTGGTTCATGTATTTTAATTTGATACCATTTCTCGAAAATTGTGGACAGGCAACAAAATGTTCAAATGAAGGTTCTAGAAACAGTTTTCGCACCGATGTATAGCCGAAAAAGTCTTTTATACGGAGTTAAGTGGAAACTAAGGATATATCATACACATTTTTCTGAAAAAAGATCGATTGTCTCAAAAATTCTAATATTAGTACACACTGATTGAGAAAACAAACATATAAACTTTTTTAAATGTATGGACGAGGAAAATTGGGGGGGTTATTTAGCTGATCATGAATGACAGATAATTGGCTGAAACAATTTTATTGTTTTCAATATAATCCCCTTTCAACTCAATATACTTGGTGCACTTAGTAGGTAGGCTTGGTATTTGGGTCATTTTCTTTGTATTTTACTTTATTTATTACAGGATAACTACAAGGTCATGAGGCTTACTGGGATGAAACTACGTAGTATTGTTACCGAGACATGTTCCAATCTGCATACGGGAGTTACGCAGGGTAGATAACTTCTCTAGTGTATCTCGTATGTAGGTGACTTCTTCCTTCCGTTACAAGATTACTTTTTTGGTTTTATTATATTTTTAAAAGTTTACAAAATGCTTTTAAGGACTTGTTTGCTCTTTCACATTTGCATAATACAATATTGTGAATACGGAGAAAACTTACAGTTACCGGCTTATGTAGATTTCGATTTGTCACAAGTACATAGTACTTTCATTTGTGCCAAATATGATTGTAGTGCAAAATGCTTTGATACAGGAATAGAATCGGGACAATTTCACTCAGATTCAGAAACTTACCTAACTGAATTGAGGTTAATGGTAATAACACTCCGAGGACATCGCATTACGTACCAATACTTTCAAAACATTTATTGATTGAAGTTCATCCACACACGTACAAGCAGCTTCCAACAAAATAATAATTAGGGAAAAAGATCTATGTCATCTATGATTTGCCAAATATATTTACTTGCAAGGATGCAGATTTGTATTTAAGGAGTTAAATCTTATATTGAATATGTTAGGAGAGATCTTGTTGGACGTATCACGTTCAATCGCCTAGAACGTAGATGGCACAGGATCATGAGGCCTACGGCCCCGCTTTGTAATTCTATTCTCACTAAGGTGCCAATAGGGGAGGAATATCATCCACTTATGTCTCTGTGACACACGTTCAATTGCCTAGAACGTACATGGCACAGGATCCTGAGGCCTACGACCCCGATTTGTAATTCTATTCCACTAAGATGCCAATAGGGGAGGAATACCATCCACCTATGTCTCTGTGGCACATGTGCAATTGCCTAGAACGTACATGGCACAGGATCTTGAGATCTACGACTCAATTTGTAATTCTATTCTCACTAAGGTGCCAATAGGGGAGGAATACCATCCACCTATGTTTCTGTGACACACGTTCAATTGCCTAGAACGTACATGGCACAGGATCTTGAGATCTACGACTCAATTTGTAATTCTATTCTCACTAAGGTGCCAATAGGGGAGGAATACCATCCACCTATGTTTCTGTGACACACGTTCAATTGCCTAGAACGTACATGGCACAGGATCTTGAGGCCTACGACTCGATTTGTAATTCTATTCTCGCTAAGGTGCCAACATGGGAGGAATACTATCCACCTATGTCTCTGTGACACACATTGAATTGCTTAGAACATACATGGCACAGGATCTTGAGGCCTACGACTCGATTTGTAATTCTATTCTCACTAAGGTGCCAGTAGGGGAGGAATACCATCCACCTATGTTTCTGTGACACACGTTCAATTGCCTAGAACGTACATGGCATAGGATCTTGAGGCCTACGACTCGATTTGCAATTCTATTCTCGCTAAGGTGCCAATAGGGAAGGAATACCATCCATCATCTCTGTGACACACGTTTAATTACTTAGAACGTATATGTCACAGGATCTTGAGGCCAACGACCCCGATTTGTAATTCTATTCCACTAAGATGCCAATAGGGGAGGAATACCATCCACCTATGTCTCTGTGGCACATGTTCAATTGCCTAGAACGTACATGGCACAGGATCTTGAGACCTACGACTCAATTTGTAATTCTATTCTCACTAAGGTGCCAATAGGGGAGGAATACCATCCACCTATGTTTCTGTGACACACGTTCAATTGCCTAGAACGTACATGGCAAAGGATCTTGAGGCCTACGACTCGATTTGTAATTCTATTCTCGCTAAGGTGCCAATAGGGAAGGAATACCATCCATCATCTCTGTGACACACGTTTAATTACTTAGAACGTATATGTCACAGGATCTTGAGGCCAACGACCCCGATTTGTAATTCTATTCCACTAAGATGCCAATAGGGGAGGAATACCATCCACCTATGTTTCTGTGGCACATGTTCAATTGCCTAGAACGTACATGGCACAGGATCTTGAGACCTACGACTCAATTTGTAATTCTATTCTCACTAAGGTGCCAATAGGGGAGGAATACCATCCATCATCTCTGTGCCACACGTTTAATTGCTTAGAATGTATATGTCACAGGATCTTGAGGCCTACGACCCCGATTTCTAATTTTATTCCACTAAGATGCCAATAGGGAGGAATATCATCCACCTATGTCTCTGTGACACATGTTCAATTGCCTAGAACGTACATGGCACAGGATCTTCAGACCTACGACTCAATTTGTAATTCTATTCTCACTAAGGTGCCAATAGGGGAGGAATACCATCCACCTATGTTTCTGTGACACACGTTCAATTGCCTAGAACCTACATGGCACAGGATCTTGAGGCATCTCTGTGACACACGTTTAATTGCTTAGAACGTATATGTCACAGGATTTTGTCGCCTACGACCCCATTTTGCAATTGTATGCTTCCTAAGGTGCCAGTAGGAGAGGAATACCATCCACTCATGTCTCTGTGACAACCGTGCGAACTGCCTAACATGAAACATGTAACACAGGATTCTGGGGCTCCTAGAGCCCCTGTTTGCAATTCCTTAAAACCCCGTGGCTAGCCCCACTTGTACAAGTTTTCAATATCATCTGACCAAACTCCAAAACCAAAGGTAAGCATTTCCCCCGCTAGCCCTGTAGGTATCCCCAGACCCCCAGGACCAGTTCCAAACCGCTCCCGAGTGTCAGTGGTTCCACCTACAGTCAACAATCCTACCCAGATGGAAGTATGCTGGAGATGCGGCCAAGCAGAGCACTATCGTAGGCAATGCCGAGGACCGTCTAAGCTGTTCTGCTCCTGCTGCGGCAGAGAGGGTGTCCTGTCCCGAGATTGCCCCTGTAAACGTCCAAGAGCTCTCAATCACAATCACACTCATATAATGAGCAATACTGATCAGCAATCACTCTTTCTTTATCTAATTGTAGTTCCATACCAGAATATTAAATATTTTTCTCCGCAAAAGCACATCATAAAATAGATCTTATCAGGATCAAAGCTTTAACTGGTAAGATCTGAAACTCTTAAGCTTGCTTTAGGGTGATTGCAATGAGACGCAACTTGATCAAATGCCGATTGTTTTACAGAATTATATAGTTTTTTCTTCTCAACTGCTTACAACTGACCCTTTTTGGTTTTTTTGAACTAACCCAGAAAATACTTTCATCAATTTAGACATAATATTGGTCGTAGATGTTTTTTGACAGAATATGTACCAACGAACTTACAAAACGTTCAGTGATGCAAATACATTCAAATCTCGATAAATCAAAGATAATTTGACTTATCGAAAATAGCTCAAAAATTACGTACGAACGAAAAATAGTGCTGTTCCATGTCTACAATGAATGTAATACTTTACTATATACGTTTAATTGACATACCGCCCCCGAAAATGTAACTGCCGTTGATCGAGACTTCCGTAAATCACCATAGTGTTGAGGTAAAACAAACAAACTTCGAGGTACAGAAATATTTGCTAATACCAAACCTAGTCTAGAGAGTTATAAAAAGCATTGACTACGACATCTTGAAATTCGAATTATCGGTAAAAAATGTGAACACTTCAATAAGCATTTTATCGGGAAACAGCTTCTAGTTCGAGTAATAAAAAAAATTGAATTATATAGCGGTTCGAGTTAACAAGGTTCAAGTGTATTATATCCTCTTCCTTCTAATCCCAACTCTTCCGACTAATTCAAATCATAAATTCAAGGTTGTATGTTTGACATAGATGATACAGTAAATGTTGCATAAATTCTGTGTCAGATCATCATCATCATCATCATCATCATCTGACATCTCATTAAATTAATGTTTTACAATCATTCTAGATATCTTTGTTAATGTTATTTACCATTGCTCTGAAAAGACCAATGGATGCTATTTCAGATAGCCTGAGGTTAACTTAACCACTAACTGCGTCTTTTTCCCGGAACTCTTCTCCTATCTTATATCGTATTCCTATATCTTTCGCTTTTACAAAGACTTTTTTACAAGAGTGCAGACCTTATAAATTGTTTAGATGAATTAATATTATAAATACAGGGATGTAGGCTCTGTTTTGAAAGTATTAACTAAATATTACATTATAATCACGTCTTACAATAATCCAAATAGAGTGTTTATGTAGTTTCAATTTTAGATAACCATTTTTACAAGGATGTCGAACTGATTAGTTCGCTTGTATGAATCCAAACCATATTTAAGTATTTGGGTGTAATGGTGACCCTATGCCAAGTTTTTACAATTTCTTATAGGAATGTTACAGTAGTTTTCCTAGAAGTTTTTTACACAATTTTGTTAGTATTAGGCGCCCCCGTTTTGGCGCCGCTGTTATGGTGTTGCTGTATTCGGACTAGGGCATTTTAACGCCAGAACAGTTGTGTGCCGAATTTCCGGTTGGGAACCAACCCCAATGTAGTACATTATAGTAAAAGCTTATTTTAAGAAATTGTTGGAAGTTAGTGTAAAATTATTCAAATATGGTTCATTCGGAAGGTCAAGTAAAATAAAACTAAATGCGAAATTGAACATATTTACATTTTTTTGCAATAAAAATATACAATCTTAACATGATGTGCCAACAAATAGTTTTTTTCCTTTCCTTCTGGGTCCGTCTACCCTTGGTTCCGGAGACACTTCAGCCTATAAGGCTTATTGTGTTCACCCTGGTAGTTAGTCACACCCAATCCGAATTTTGCCTAGACTTAGTTTGACCAACAAATAGTTACGGAGGTCCTTAATCCATTAAAAAATTATGAGCTATGCCACGATGTTATCCAACTTCACTTCTATTAACATCAACTATATCGGTGTTTTTAATAGGTTCATCTGCTAGTAAATATGTTTTCCTCTATTGAGGCGACAAATCGCCTCGCAAAAAGCTAATAATACATACATATACTGAAACTAAATAAAAGTTTATAATAATAAAAAATGATAATGACGCCCAAATATCCTGCGCAAAACGGCCGGCGACAAAACGACCGGTGCCAAAACGGCAGCGCCAAATTGGCGGTGCCAAACCAGTAGCGCCAAAATATCCTGCTCCACAATTCTGTCTTATATTTACTTTCGTAGATGTATTGAAATTATGAATGCAAGGATGTGGGTATTAACATTTACCATACGCCACGTTTTACGTAAGCAGATTTAAAACGAATATTTGTACTAAGTATAGTTACTTGGATTTTAAGTCTTACTCATTAGTTAATACAAATACAAAGATTTAACAAATAGTGAAAATGTCGAATGTAGTTGCGGGGAGCGGGAGGAGCTTGATGCAAGTCTACAGAGGGACCCATCACCTTCAATCAATTCCGAATGTACGAATTGCAACCTCGACACTGTAAGGTAAAAGAGGAATTGCTAAAGAACGAAAGAAAGTTGTTTTGATTATTTTCAGTCTTAGAATCGCTTCTTTACGAGGATTAGAATTTAATACAGGAACACTATAACATTGCAATTTTAAATCAATGTGTTTAAAAAAATAAAATTTATTTGTATACAGGATCGCAACAAAACTGCCTGTTTCGAGTGTAGTCCAATGTAAACATTTGTAATGCAATGTATATTCAAAAACGATTTCAGTTGAGCATCATTATTTGTTTATATGATTTCGAATTTTGTTTGCATTCAAAATTTTCATGAAGTAAAGCAAAAAGCGCCCCAGTTAATACGTCGTCTACGCTAAGTGGTGTTTACATTATTATTAATTACCACGAGCAATTATCTTAAAGTTCGACGCAAAACGGTTACAAATACAGGCTCGTTAAGTATATCAATAACACCTATTTACATATCCTTGTGATTTCACTTGGCTTGCGGTTGTAAATCTATATGCTAATGTGCTGTGTGGGCATATTTCAAAGAGATGTACAGTTGATTAAGCCAGCGAGACTCGTTATCCTTGTTATTCCCTCTTTGAAGCTTTAGAAATGCTGCATTAATAAAAATTTCACAACGCCACCAAGACTGACGAAAAGTGTTCTTTTACTTTTTCTGCACACCTAATTAGGTTACCTTAATTGCCGAGATATATTGCTTTTCGAGCTGTCATAGAGCCGAAAAACCTTTCCTATTCACCATAAGGGCGCCGCGCAATTATAAAGAATAATTTGTTAGAATTTTTTGACAGGACAATAACGCCCTTTGTCAAACTTGTCCACGTTTCCGTTAATTGTTCTGTACCTACTCCTGCACACGTGATTCGAAAAGTAAGCACTAATTAGCAGGTGTGGCCTTTGCTGTCGGTACTGATTGATAAAAATGCAACGTTATCTTCGGTTGGAATCTACGCCTTTCGTTTACTGCTTTTCCAAGTCTAATTTTTTTCGCGCAGCGCTAAAAGCCTAAAAAATTGCCTCTTAGGGAAAGAGCTCTCTCTCGTCAAAAACAAGACGTCAGAGCAGGACCCGAAAGCCGTGACAAGCGCTTTGCCCAATTTTTTTAGATCCCCTTAGCCTAAAAGCTCGCAAATGTACTATCATTGATCATTTATAGACACAAGAAATGCCCAGCTCTGGCTTTTCTCTGCTCCCATTAATCTAGTCAGCTTGGAGGAAAATCTTCGTAATAAACGCAAGCTGCGGATGTAAAAAGCGGGTAATGAATTTAATTCTGTGCCGGTTCATTTTTCGATTGTGCGTACTGTATGGATGAAGCAAAGCGAAACTAATTTATCTTGACTAACAAATGGAGGAGCGGTTCAGAAAACAATTTAAATGAAAATGCTTTAATTATGGAATTAGGTGTTGGGTATTCTGTTACAAACTCATTTGAAACGGAGATCAGTCGCGAAGACTACGCGGGTTTGTTTTCAACTTTCAGTACTCCTCTTGCTTAATCAAACTTGTTCTTGTACAAATTACTGAAGTTTTGTTGCGAAATGTGTCGCTAATATTACTCGCAGGCACGAGCTATTTTATATATTTCACCTTACCGCGGAATTAAATAATTATTCCTTCTCAACTTCGCCGTTTCAGTTCGTTGAACGAAATTCGGCTGCTATTCCAGAAAGCATTGGAACTGTTCGTATTGATTTATATGGCTAAGAGTTTGTTTACACAAAC
Organism: Limonius californicus; assembly: GCA_014611495.1. NCBI lineage: Eukaryota > Metazoa > Arthropoda > Insecta > Coleoptera > Elateridae > Limonius > Limonius californicus. The sequence continues at coordinate 48,694 of JABXWE010102475.1, forward strand.
ATTTTTGCGTAATTTGTTGTTTTAGATTTTTCCCATAAGATTTTTGCATTTTCACAAGGGCTGTTTCTCTTCAACATAGAGTGAAATAATTCTCAACTTTAAGATTGTATTACGAAATCGGTTACTATTTCATTTCATGTTAGAAAAAGTAAATAAGATGTTTTTTCACGTGTAGTAGTTAATTATTGGTATTAATTCTTATTCATGATACGACGAACAAACGTTTACTTGTGGAAAGCGTTTTCTTTTATTAGGTATTGTACCTGTCTGGGGGTACTTATCAAATAGGTAATTATACATATAGTTCTCCATTCTCAACTGCAGTATCACTCGAATCGCCATTACAAACAATAGATCAAGTGTTAATATAGTATAACCTCCGTAATCAGTAAAGAGCGGATAATAGGCACGACAAAATTAAATATATGCGCATACATACGCAGAGATTGTTTGGAAAATTTGCATATACTTGGGCTATATATGCAGAAAATATGCGAAAATAACAAGAATAATTAAAATAAAAGGTATAAACTCACGTATAATAATATTTATTGGACAAAATCAACAAATACATACACTAATTAACTTACTCGTATTATATATCAAAAATAAGCCTAGAAATATTAGTCTAAAAACTATTTCTCAAATAATTTATGATTAGAAGTTGTTCGAAATTTTCTAACAAGAAATTATGCCTTCTATCTGAAAACATATGTTTATAAATAGAAAAGCTTCTGGAAGCTATTAAATATGATTTGCTTAAAATGTCTTCATGAAGAATTCCTATTAATAAATGGACAATGTAACGGCCACATTTGTCCATACTTTCATCTACGATTATATAAGCAAAATTACTACCCACTAATTGTCCAATTTCAGACATTATTTAATTTCGATAACGGTATATTAGACGAAAATAATGCCTTACATAACTCCTTATTAAATTCTTCTTGCTCCGATTGTTTGGAAATCGTCCCTGAACATTTAGTCATGGTTTGCTGAGAACAATTGCTTCGCTTCCATTTTTCACATTTTGCAATATGTGAAGGAGTTTTAGTGTGCTGATCTACCAAGGATTTTCTCGCAGAAGACACCTACAACGACAAATAATTAAATATTAATATAAGAACTTTTGATACTCGTTAGAAACACAAACAAACACTACTTTCCACTTCATGACTTTGTTTTAGTTAGGTACATAATAATATGAATAATAATTTTAATTTATATAAGAAAAATTATTTAACTTCCCAGTTTGCTGCAAGCTCGACAAAATATTTTGTCGCCATCCATTACTGGTTCTGGATATGGTTTAATCCGTGAAGCAATTTTGTTCGATTTACTCATTGTAAGCATGTAATATGTATAATATTCGCAAGAGATCAACATTATCGGAGTATCGGACGCGTTGTAACGACGAGAGAAGATTCTATTATAGGGTTACTCAATGAAATGCTTTACAAACTACAAACAAAATAATATAGGTAAGTATTCCACTCAATATCCACCCTCCATTGATAAACAAGAAACAAGTAATAAAATGGATTAGGTCGGTACTTCAAACTTCAAACTGTCGGGAATTCCAGGCACAGATCATTGGCTGTCCAGCCGTGCATTGTCGGCGATTTGTGTGCACTATTCGGAATTTCATAATCTTGTTTTGACCACTTTACGAAAACTTACAAACGAGTAATGTAATAGGCCAAAATATGCAAGTTTATGCAACTTTTGCAAAAATATGCAGCGAATGCCCAAATATGCAATATATGCAATCACTAATTAGCGTTAATTAACTCGTATCAGTGACTTTAGTCTAGACTAAAGTCAAAGATATGCAAAAAGTAAAATATATGCGCTTTGCATATACTCCGCTCTTTAGTAATCAGTATTTCCCGTTAATACGAACCTCCAGTAATCTGAACTTATCCATACAGTACTATAGTTTCGTGGATTTACATGTTCACTTAATCTTCCAGTATAACCTGCACCGTTTAGTACCCCTACAAAATTATAATAAATATATTGATGTTACTACTAAAATATAACATTATTCATATATAAATATAAAAACACTTTATGTTTTATATAGAAATTGAATAATCCGAACGCACTGTGGTCCCAATTACTTCGGATAATTAAGATGTGGTCTATTTCTATTTGTAACTGCTTCTGTTGATTTATTCCGGATTAATGTATGTAAACGATTTGTTAACGTGAAAATTCTAATTGTATATCAATGTAAAATATAGATTGTGACGCGTAGTTATATGACGGCGACAACAAAAATGGTTTTATGCACACAAAAGCGAAGTATCAATTTCTAAGCAAGGTCTCGGTATCAAGGACAAGGGTTCGACTAGCTACAGTCGAAGAAGGGTGGTTCGATGTAAGCCTAGGCGCCACCTGTTTAAAAAAAACCCTTCCTTCCTTGAAGATGACTTTGGATAAACAGGGATCCTCCTGGATGCGAACTTACCTTGCTTTATAATCTTAAACTTATTCTCCAAGACAGAATAAAACACAGTTATGATCGACAGAATGCCCAATATAATGGTCAAAAAAATAATAATTACTCAATACAAACGTATATATGTTTGAAGCATACACAGTACAAAAAATAATCCCAAGTATTTATATGTATCTAAATTCACATTCATTAACCAAAATGAACGGACCACAGTACGTTATTTCTCTGATTTAACTATTTAATCCAGAGCGGAACCCGAAATCTCTAGGGAAAACAATAATACGTAGATCAGTATTAACTGGAAGCGTTAATTCACTTCAAAAATGTTACACAAACCACCGATTTCACGTCTAGATTCGACTATTCGAGGCCTCCCATACACAAAACTAGATTAATTACCCAAAATAAATGGTATATACGCACGGATAATTATAAAATTTACGCAAAATTCCCCCTTTTTGTATGAACTTTGAATCAGAAAATAATATCTCGTACCCTGCAGACCATTTAACAAGTTCTCAAATACAAAGTGAATTAAATCTGAACAAGAGTGTTTATAATTAAAATATTTAACTAAATACAAACATTTGGTCGAATATTTATTTTATTTCACTAAAAATATGGCTACGCAATTAAACGAGTTGTCGTTGTTAGTGTTTGGCTAGTTCTCGAAATTCCGTGGGCTTATCAACCCAACGCAGGTACGTAAAAGAAAGTTGTCTTACAGACCTTGAAGATAGATGTCTTGGCAGTATGGATTCTATGTACGCACACCTGTTTCGTCGACTGTTCTTGGCCCTGGAATCTCGTAATTTCCCACGTCGTTATAAATGCGATCAGAATCCGGATTTTTCCTCACTCTACCGGCTGCCGTTTACTTGCCTAAATTAATTCAACTGTCTTAGAAAAGAAAACAAGTGGAATAAGGACCTTCTAATCTTACCATAAGATGTTAATTTGGTAGAAGAAAAACTCTCCTCAGTGCACTAAATTAGGATTACTCCTTGGGAACAATTTACTACCACACTACCGTGCTTAAATTTCCCCTTATAACTTGAAAATTCACAAATTGGAATATCATCCGAGTCGTAACGACCTTAATTAAAAATTCAAGTCTGCACTTCTTGAAAGTTGAAAGCGTTCTTCTGTCCACTTGACTGCGGTCTCCAAATCGAATATCCCCAATCGATCCGCAGAACGTAAAAATAAGAACAAGTTTCTGAATCGAAGCCGAAGTATGCCGCTCAAACGTTGAAAAGGGAAAACCACTCCTAATATACACTATGCGTCAGAAATCACACGTTACAAGATTAATAATACATGTAGTATTGGAAAAAGCAGATGAGGTCATTTTCCCGACTGCAACGGTCAGCAATAAGAAAAGCCCACACAACCACGACATTTTGAAAGCCTAAATCTAAATTTCGTCAACCAAATTGCCATCTTCAGTAGAAATACTACTAAGTCTAAACTGTCTAAACTAACTATTGTTGAAGTAAACATCGGAAAATGCTGATGATCTGTTGGTCAAGCAAACATAGTATAATACTAACTAGATTTTATGTTTTTATTAATCCTGTACTTGTAAGGGATTTTCGTAACTGCTATTTTAAACCATCTTCTCTGTTCCATCCAATATATATTTTCTCTGCGATTTTCCTTTTATGGTAAATATAAATGTAAATGTATTTAAACTCAATGTTGATTTTCCTAAGAAAACTTTGTTTTTCTTACGAGGGATGTTTCACTTCTCAACGTCAAAATTTCATTTTGTGAAACGAAATCGGTTTCTTGTAGGTATATGTATTTACTGAAACTGGAAAATTGGTTTTGCTGTATTTCATTATTTAGTATTACATTTTTTAAGATTATTCCCTCCTTTTACAATAAATGTTTTATTCTACTAACTGTTTAATTGCGAAAATAGGTAATGTTTGTTACGATTCGAATTTATGTAAGGTTTTAATGTGCAGTCGTGTGATTGATTTATTATTAAATAGTACTATTCATATTCTATGGTTTTAAGTGGTTTGTAAAATTCAGTTACAAGGAAATTTTATTCCCAAACTGAAATAGCATAGCCCAGAATCGTAAATAAATAAATTATCATATCTTCTTTATAGGTGCTAAAATACTTTTAATGTTGGATTTTAAAAAGTTAAAGTGGATAGACGATGATTCTTTCATAACGTATTTACGAGTGGGTTGCTGCAATTAACAATGTTGCAGCAAGAGTAATAAAGCCTTCCTTCGGTGCTGGGTGCTGATGAAACGAGTGCAGAAGGATAACTGGGGAAAATAAGAAACTTTGCATTTTTAGTGCTAGAATAGAATGAGGGAGCAGTTAAAGTATCGAGGTCCATTTGCACTAGAACTTTTGAATATCTTCAGCAATAACAAGTTGTAATCTTCTTTTTATTACACAGGTATTACATGTAAGAACGTTCTCATCTGCAGGCTAAGCCCGCTGACTCATTTGCATAGCAACTAAGCGTGCAGATATCCTGAGGAACTCTCTCGGCGGAATATTGCATTTTTATTATGTTTTGGTCTATTTAATTTTAGTGCGCGATAAATACACGAAATGACGGCAAGTATAAACAACTTTATATTAGTATGCTAATACGTAACTATGCAATTAGCTGTATAAATATTACGCAGTGCATATTTAGCTAATTAGTTATTGAAGCATTATGGTTACCGTAATGGTTGTGCATTTAATCGGATTTCAAAGTTTACTTTTAATTCAAATAAACACTCAAGCGATTAGCGTGGTTGCAACATTCCTATCCGTACAAAAAATCCGTGGGTTTGCGGATTCTTTAATTAGGAACTAAAAGGTAAGGACGCTCCCATGCGCCTTGTTTATGGCTTATTATAGCCGTTTAATTTGTCTTAAATCACTTTTCCCCCAACTAATTCAAACATAATTATGATAATTACGTCTGTATTATATTGAAAATGGCACAGTTGCACACTTTATCTATCAAAATCAATTTCAAAACAATAAATTTTGATATTACGCCCACGTGAAACGCTGAAATGCCGAACACGTGTACATGTTGAAAATCCTTGTATGCCTTTTAAAACGATAAACTTTCAGGTATCAAATTACACCATATCCTAATGTGCACGCGTTCTTGCTTTTCTGATATAATTTTCGAAATTGTTTCTCTCGCACCGCGAGTTATGTGTTTGGATGCACATTACGCATCAATTTCACTTAGTGTACTCTTATCCTAATATTATTACTTCAAGTTGAGTTATATGATTCAAATAAACTGATCGTAATATAAACAACGCAGCTTGCAGCTGCTTAATTACTATAAAATGTTAGAATACGTTTTAATTAGTTAGTTCAATTAAGCACCTTGTATGGAGTAGAACTCCGACGAATTAGATATTTCTTTAAATAAATGCTTTTTAAAAAGATACTTCGTCGTTAAACAATATTAACTGGCGCAGTCTAACGGATCTTCGAAAGGACTTTTAAGTACGTTTTCAAAAATCGAAAATAAAATTAAAGTGCCTTGAGTTTTCAAACTCTTTATTCGACGACCACTCCCAAGACCATTCCTTTCCGGAGAACAAAAATAGTCAAAGGAAGGAGCCCGAGTCCCTAGCAGTTTTACGGAACAGCCAGAATTCACCAACACGTGAATATCGACACCGCCGCCCCCGAGAACAAGCATCGTCCCGGAGCAGCCCTGCCGATTTCAACCCTGACTATTGGAGTCACAGTCCATCGAGGACATCTGATCATCGAGATCACCCTTCGAACACCTACTTCCTAATGAAGTAAGTTTTATTTTAATATTACAGTGAAATTCAATTAAAAAACCAATTTAATACAAATAAATCCAATAACCTAGATTTAACTTTAGAAATTAACTCTGATTAGACTGTTTACTAACATAAACATTGGACATCCCTGTTAAAATCTTGAAACTTTAAAAATAATTGTGCTAAATAAACACTTATGAGTTATCGTGATCGATCCAGATCACCTAATAATATAATACCCCGATCACTATCTGTAAACAATATGGCAAATTTATTTCCCGCTGGATTTCAAATATCCATGCTATCAGAAATACCTACCTACGATGGTAACACAAGTACCCTTTCAGAATTTATTAGAGCTTGCGACGTAATTTTGAAACAATTTATTGTAAAAGAACAACCAGCTGCGTATTCTAATAAATTTCTATTGTCATCAGTACGTAACAAATTAAAAGGCAATGCATTAGAAGTTATCACAGGTTACGAATTTGAAACCTGGGACGAATTAAAAACTGTATTAATTAACAATTTTGGCGACCAAAGATCGGAAATTAATTTAACTATTGACTTGGCAAAAACCCGACAAAATTTGAGAGAAAGCCCAATCGAATTTTATAACCGAATTAGAACACTTTTGGCTACATTTAATTCGAAAATCAGTCTTGGAACAGAGGACCAAGCTATTAAAACCTATAAATTAGAAAATACAAAACAACTAGCTTTGCGATCCTTCCTGAGCGGACTAAACGAACCATTTGGATCACTTTTAAGAAGTAGAAACCCTAACACCCTTGAAAATGCGATATCAATCATAAGAGATGAAATTGACATCAGATATTCTCAAAATTCAAATAAAAACAACACTAATATTCAGTACCAAAAACAAAATGCAAATACTAATAACTTAAGGCAATATCATAATCCAATGCCAAATTTTAGAATGCCATCTCAAAATTATCACAATCAACTTCCATCTGGACCACAACAAAATTTTTTCCCTAATAATACATTTATACGAAATCAAAACCCTACAGTAAGATTGAACCCGAATATTCCACCTTCTAAATTCCCAAACCAATGGAATCAGAATGTATTCGCACCCCAACGTGGTTATAAAAACACCACGCCCGGTGAACCAATGCAGATGGGAACAACGAACAAAAGACCACCCACTAGACAGTCAATCAACCCCAATTTTCCTAAAAAACCTAATTACCAAAATAATCCTCAATATATTAGACAATCTAATCAACCCAGGAATTTCCATTCAGAAGAATTATTTCATCATAACGACGACCTAGATACCGAAAATTCCCCTGATTACTCAGAATATAATCTACCCGAAAATAACTACGACAATATACCTGAAGAATTTAACGAAATCTATCAAGAATGTGACAATGATAACGAAACCACTGTAAATTTTCAAAACTAGCCTCGGAAACAATTGAAACTTTTAACTTGACCACAATAAAATCAAATTTACCTTATTTAATTATACCCGGCACAAAAGACAAAATTTTGATAGACACCGGTAGCAGTAAAACCATCATGTCCCCTGCTTTTGTAAAACAACACTTTCCAAATTCCATCTTATACCACCAATTTCAAATTACAACATCTCATGGTACCACTTGCCACAATCAAGTTGCAAATATACCCATAAACTCTTTATTTAAAGAACCCGGAAATCATTTATGTTACATGTTCGACTTTAATCCTAATTATGTCGGATTAATTGGATCAGATCTACTAGCAGATATTAATGCAAACATCGATTTTCGTTGGATGCATGTACAAACAGAAAGCACTGTCATCCCTTTCTTTTATAATCAATCAAAATTAAAACAAGAAATGCAACGAAGAAACGAATGTAATTTTACTAAAGTAAGACCCTGTTTAGAACCTATAATACATTTATCTATACCCCCGAGATCAGAAATTCAAATTAATTTACCTACAATAAATACCAACGGCACACACATTTGCGACAAAATTAAATTCAACAATCACTGCTTTACGCCAAAAGCTTTAGTAAAGGTACATAATAACTATTTTTATACGACCGTCATCAATACATCTAATAATATACAAAATTTCGATATATACAATCCTCTAGTTTTGGAAGATTTTGAAGTCAATAACATTGAAATCAACAACACAAACTTAGATATTGAACCTAAATCTACAAAGAAAATTTTAACTGAAAATTTAAAAAACATTAATACCACACATTTGAACCCCGAAGAAGAGCACAAATTAAAAGAACTTTGTTATGAATTCAAAGATATATTTTATACCCCCGAGATACCTCTAACATTTACGAACTTGACAAAACACCATATTAGAACTAAAAACGACGTCCCAATTTATACCAAAAATTATCGATATCCTCATGTCCATCGAGATGAAGTCAAACGGCAAATAACAAAAATGTTATCAGAAGATATTATTGAACACTCAGAAAGCCCCTACAATGCCCCTATTTGGATAGTCCCCAAAAAAATAGATAATTCAGGCAAACAAAAATGGAGAATAGTGATAGATTACCGAAAATTGAATGAAAACACTATCGAAGATAAGTATCCTCTACCAAATATAGAACAAGTATTAGACAACTTAGGAAGAGCTGAATACTTTTCGACCCTTGACTTAGCGTCCGGCTTTCATCAAATAGAAATTGATCAAAATGATAAAGAAAAAACTGCTTTTTCCACCGAAGAGGGCCATTTCCAGTTTAGAAGGATGCCCTTTGGATTAAAAAATGCCCCTGCCTCTTTTCAGCGTTCTATTAATCAAGCATTAATTGGCTTAACACATTCACAATGTATGGTCTACTTAGACGACATTATCGTTTATTCTGTATCGCTACAAGAACATCTTGTAAAACTTAAAAACGTCTTTGAAAGGTGCAGACGCTATAATTTAAAAGTACAATTAGATAAATCAGAATTTTTAAAACCCACTGTCGCTTATTTAGGACACATTTTGAGTAAAGACGGAATAAGACCAAATCCTGATTAGATTAAAACAATTAATAAATTTCCCCTTCCAAAAACTCGCACCGAAATCAAATCATTCCTTGGAATGTTCGGTTATTACCGCAAATTTATAAAAGATTATGCCAAAATCACAAAATTCTTAACCTCATGTCTAAAAAAGGATAGTAAAATTATGCACGATGAATCCTTTGTTCAAAATTTTGAATATTTAAAAACACTTTTGATTAACGACCCTGTATTAGCCTATCCTGATTTCGAAAAACCTTTCGAACTTACAACAGACGCCTCTAAATACGCTATTGGTGCCGTATTATCACAAGCAGGAAAACCTATTAGCTATGCATCACGAACACTAAATCAGTCGGAAATAAATTACCCGACAATTGAACGGGAACTATTAGCCATAGTTTGGGCCTGTAAACGTTTTCGCCCATACTTATACGGAACAAAATTCAAAATTTGTACAGATCATCGACCCCTTATTTGGCTACGAAACATTAAGGAACCAAATTCCAAACTCACTAGATGGAGCATAAAACTAGAAGAGTACAATTTCTCTATTGAATATCTCCCTGGGAAATTAAACAAAGTTGCCGACTATCTTAGTCGTATTCAAATCCACCCTACTACTATTGAACGTCTGAACACTCCTGAGCCCGATTTTGACCAATCAAGTATCATTCCCCAAAGATCTGATACACCTGACATGGAAGAATTCAGTATTCCCATTTTTATACCACCGGAAACTGAAGACCCAAATTCAAAGGACATAACTGATAACAACGTGCCGGACGATATCGAAAACGATGACGAATCCCTTGTAAACACCGTACATACTCAACAATCTTCCACACCTGTTATTGACATATCCGAAAAACCTCTTCAACACCATAAAAATCAAATAGAATTTTTAAGTGCAGTATTGCCCAAAACTATCCAAATTTCAAAATTTGATGGTTTTAATCATTACACTATTTTCACAAACCCCCAAAATCGAATTGAAATGTTTACAAAATTACTTTTAGAATTTTGTGAACCCAAAACGCATTACTATTGCATTTTCCAAAATGAAGAACTTTTTAATGAATTTTCAAAATTTATAGTCGATATCACCAACGAAAACTCCCCAAAATTTCATGTGTTAAACAAGTAACTTATGTCACTAACCCTGATGCCCGAAAACAATACCTATCAGATTATCATTTAGGCAAAAACAATCATAGAGGTATTAAAGAAACAACAGAACACCTTAAACGAACTCATTTCTGGAGAAATATGGACCGCGACATACGAAACTTTATAAACAATTGTGATGTCTGCAAATTACAAAAATATAACCGAAATCCGAATAAATTACCTTTCCAACTCACTCAAACTTATAATAAGCCTTTTGAATGCATACATTTAGATATATTTCAAATAAATAAAACAAAATATTTGACAGTTATTGATTCCTTTAGCAGATTTACACAAGCATATCCCTTAAAATCCAATAATAGCGTAGATATAGTAAATGCTTTATTTAAATTTATATCCAACTATGCGGTACCCAAAACCATAGTTGCAGACAATGAATTCGATAACTGCTCTTGTAAAGATTTCTTAAAGCTACATAAAATTAAACTTCATTTAACTACACCGCTACATCATCAATCAAACTCTTTAATTGAACGGGTACACTCTACCCTTATTGAACACTACCGATTATTAGAACAGACACCCGAAGAAAATCGAATGGATTATTGTATCTTAGCCTACAATAATTCCATACACTCCAATCTTAAATTTACACCATTTGAAATATTATTTGGACATACTGATAATTTAAACCCATATGATCTTTGTAACGACCGATTTTATGACATTTATACAAATGACCACAAAACACGTATGACCCAATTTTACAACGAATTAAAAGAAAAACAAAATAGAACAAAAGAACAGCGAAACACAAAAATGAATATCAACAAAACTCCAGTTCGCTTCGAGCTAAATCAAAAAGTATTTATTACCAATAATAAACGAAATAAAAAAGCACCAAAATTCACGGGTCCATTCAAAGTTATCAAAATTCTAGAACATGACAGGTACCTACTAGAACACCTTGAGTCTAAAAGAATCTTCGAACGACATTGCAACGAAATAATGGTTGTTTCAGGACCACAGAATATATCATCTTCTCCTGGTACTTCTATGTAGCCACAGGTGAAGTAACCATAACCAAAATTTCAGACAATCCTGGACTGTATCCTCTTGTACTCGGAAACGCATATATCAAAGAAAGTGAATGGACACTTATTAAGACAACTGATTATTCCCCCATAATTAATAGTTATTATGTTTTAAAAAATAACTTAATTAAGACAATCCATACTCTAGAAGATAAGACGTTTTATGTTAAGTATAAAAAAATAAATGACAGTGACGACACTTTAATTTCCCATAATAATACATTATATATTATATCCCAATATATTGAAAAGGCAGATCGACTGATTAAACAAATTTTTCCCAAAACTCATTCGAGACCTAAGCGTGGCCTAATAGACGGCTTAGGTACTGTTTTTAAATTCTTGACCGGCAATCTGGATGCATCGGATGGCGAAAGATATGAAAAAGCTATTTTAAAACTACAAACTAACAATGATGTTCATAACAAAATTCTTCTCGAACAAACACACATTTTGAATGATACCCTTACCACTATTCAAACTATCAAAGATAACCAAGATCTATTGAACTCGAATTTGAACAAAATTATATTACAGAAAGAAATTGTAAGACGAATCATAACAACCGTTTCTATCAGAAACATTCTAAATGAAGCAATATTTTCCCTGCAATTATTTATCAACGTTTGGACCGAATTAGAAAATGCCCTAACCTTTGCCCAAAACCAGCAAACACATATGTCACTTTTGGACAACAATGACTTAATATCAAACTTACATCGGATATTAACTTATTTAAAAAAATCCCCTGACAAAACAGTAACCATTCCTTACTCTGCTATCCCAGAAAATATACATTTGTATGAATCTATCATAGTTTCCAAAGCATACCAATTAAATCAGAGAATTACTTTTATTTTTGAGATTCCCCTTGTTCGTAAAAATCAACATTATCAATTAACACAGTTGACACCATTTCCTGTTTATCATAAGGAAAATCAATACAGAATGATTATCCCTATGTACAACACCTTGTTATTTACTACTGCTGAGTCTATACCTATTGACCCAGATCACTGCAAATTAGTTAATCTAAACACATACTTTTGTTACCAAAAGAATCATTTTAGAATTCCAAATAATAAACTATGCGAAACGCAGTTATTATCTTATAACGCTAATCAAACTTGCAAACCCTACCTTTTTGAATTAACAGAGACAAAAATATCTCAAATCGATACATCTACATGGTTGATAACCACACCAGTGAAAACAACTGTTGATATTAAATGCCCAGATCAAAATTATAGAAAAGATCTTATTTTTTCCAATATTATACATTTAACACCCGATTGTACTGCCATAATAAACCATAATACTTTATTATTTTATATGAAAACTACGTCTACCAAATTTGTTAACTTCAAAATCGCTAACATTGATAAATTAAACGATAAGATAACATCTCATATTAATATTTCAAAATTAGATTTGATACCGATCAATACGCAAAAGCTGATTGCTGACCAAATGCAAATAAATAAACAACAAGCCATACTTAACTCTGTTAATAAGATAGATCATCACTTAATGTCTACTATCTCAATTGTAATCACTGTCATAATCATGTTATTAGTTATAAGTTTTGTATTGTATACATTTTGTAAACGTAACTCCTTGAAAGAACGCATTTTAAAGTACATTCACTCAAGAGATGCTGACGAATCAATAGAATTGGCAGCAGCAAAAATTTAACATTTTTTCCTTTTATTAAAAACAAAAAATATATAATTATCTTGTGCGGGAGGAGTTATGTGTTTGGATGCACATTACGCATCAATTTCACTTAGTGTACTCTTATCCTAATATTATTACTTCAAGTTGAGTTATATGATTCG
>JABXWE010102476.1:0-20227 GCA_014611495.1 Limonius californicus
TATAATTTAAAAGTACAATTAGATAAATCAGAATTTTTAAAACCCACTGTCGCTTATTTAGGACACATTTTGAGTAAAGAAGGAATAAGACCAAATCCTGATAAGATTAAAACAATTAATAAATTTCCCCTTCCAAAAACTCGCACCGAAATCAAATCATTCCTTGGAATGTTCGGTTATTACCGCAAATTTATAAAAGATTATGCCAAAATCACAAAATTCTTAACCTCATGTCTAAAAAAAGATAGTAAAATTATGCACGATGAATCCTTTGTTCAAAATTTTGAATATTTAAAAACACTTTTGATTAACGACCCTGTCTTAGCCTATCCTGATTTCGAAAAACCCTTCGAACTTACAACAGACGCCTCTAAATACGCTATTGGTGCCGTATTATCACAAGCAGGAAAACCTATTAGCTATGCATCACGAACACTAAATCAGTCGGAAATAAATTACCCGACAATTGAACGGGAACTATTAGCCATAGTTTGGGCCTGTAAACATTTTCGCCCATACTTATACGGAACAAAATTCAAAATTTATACAGATCATCGACCCCTTATTTGGCTACGAAACATTAAGGAACCAAATTCCAAACTCACTAGATGGAGCATAAAACTAGAAGAGTACAATTTCTCTATTGAATATCTCCCTGGGAAATTAAACAAAGTTGCCGACTATCTTAGTCGTATTCAAATCCACCCTACTACTATTGAACGTCTGAACACTCCTGAGCCCGATTTTGACCAATCAAGTATCATTCCCCAAAGATCTGATACACCTGACATGGAAGAATTCAGTATTCCCATTTTTATACCACCGGAAACTGAAGACCCAAATTCAAAGGACATAACTGATAACAACGTGCCAGACGATATCGAAAACGATGACGAATCCCTTGTAAACACTGTACATACTCAACAATCTTCGACACCTGTTATTGACATATCCGAAAAACCTCTTCAACACCATAAAAATCAAATAGAATTTTTAAGTGCAGTATTGCCCAAAACTATCCAAATTTCAAAATTTGATGGTTTTAATCATTACACTATTTTCACAAACCCCCAAAATCGAATTGAAATGTTTACAAAATTACTTTTAGAATATTGTGAACCCAAAACGCATTACTATTGCATTTTCCAAAATGAAGAACTTTTTAATGAATTTTCAAAATTTATAGTCGATATCACCAACGAAAACTCCCCAAAATTTCATAAATGTGTTAAACAAGTAACTTATGTCACTAACCCTGATGCCCGAAAACAATACCTATCAGATTATCATTTAGGCAAAAACAATCATAGAGGTATTAAAGAAACAACAGAACACCTTAAACGAACTCATTTCTGGAGAAATATGGACCGCGACATACGAAACTTTATAAACAATTGTGATGTCTGCAAATTACAAAAATATAACCGCAATCCGAATAAATTACCTTTCCAACTCACTCAAACTTATAATAAGCCTTTTGAATGCATACATTTAGATATATTTCAAATAAATAAAATAAAATATTTGACAGTTATTGATTCCTTTAGCAGATTTACACAAGCATATCCCTTAAAATCCAATAATAGCGTAGATATAGTAAATGCTTTATTTAAATTTATATCCAACTATGCGGTACCCAAAACCATAGTTGCAGACAATGAATTCGATAACTGCTCTTGTAAAGATTTCTTAAAGCTACATAAAATTAAACTTCATTTAACTACACCGCTACATCATCAATCAAACTCTTTAATTGAACGGGTACACTCTACCCTTATTGAACACTACCGATTATTAGAACAGACACCCGAAGAAAATCGAATGGATTATTGTATCTTAGCCTACAATAATTCCATACACTCCAATCTTAAATTTACACCATTTGAAATATTATTTGGACATACTGATAATTTAAACCCATATGATCTTTGTAACGACCGATTTTATGACATTTATACAAATGACCACAAAACACGTATGACCCAATTTTACAACGAATTAAAAGAAAAACAAAATAGAACAAAAGAACAGCGAAACACAAAAATGAATATCAACAAAACTCCAGTTCGCTTCGAGCTAAATCAAAAAGTATTTATTACCAATAATAAACGAAATAAAAAAGCACCAAAATTCACGGGTCCATTCAAAGTTATCAAAATTCTAGAACATGACAGGTACCTACTAGAACACCTTGAGTCTAAAAGAATCTTCGAACGACATTGCAACGAAATAATGGTTGTTTCAGGACCACAGAATATATCATCTTCTCCTGGTACTTCTATGTAGCCACAGGTGAAGTAACCATAACCAAAATGTCAGACAATCCTGGACTGTATCCTCTTGTACTCGGAAACGCATATATCAAAGAAAGTGAATGGACACTTATTAAGACAACTGATTATTCCCCCATAATTAATAGTTATTATGTTTTAAAAAATAACTTAATTAAGACAATCCATACTCTAGAAGATAAGACGTTTTATGTTAAGTATAAAAAAATAAATGACAGTGACGACACTTTAATTTCCCATAATAATACATTATCTATTATATCCCAATATATCGAAAAGGCAGATCGACTGATTAAACAAATTTTTCCCAAAACTCATTCGAGACCTAAGCGTGGGCTAATAGACGGCTTAGGTACTGTTTTTAAATTCTTGACCGGCAATCTAGATGCATCGGATGGCGAAAGATATGAAAAAGCTATTTTAAAACTACAAACTAACAATGATGTTCATAACAAAATTCTTCTCGAACAAACACACATTTTGAATGATACCCTTACCATTATTCAAACTATCAAAGATAACCAAGATCTATTGAACTCGAATTTGAACAAAATTATACTACAGAAAGAAATTGTAAGACGAATCATAACAACCGTTTCTATCAGAAACATTCTAAATGAAGCAATATTTTCCCTGCAATTATTTATCAACGTTTGGACCGAATTAGAAAATGCCCTAACCTTTGCCCAAAACCAGCAAACACATATGTCACTTTTGGACAACAATGACTTAATATCAAACTTACATCAGATATTAACTTATTTAAGAAAATCCCCTGACAAAGCAGTAACCATTCCTTACTCTGCTATCCCAGAAAATATACATTTGTATGAATCTATCATAGTTGCCAAAGCATACCAATTAAATCAGAGAATTACTTTTATTTTTGAGATTCCCCTTGTTCGTAAAAATCAACATTATCAATTAACACAGTTGACGCCATTTCCTGTCTATCATAAGGAAAATCAATACAGAATGATTATCCCTATGTACAACACCTTGTTATTTACTACTGCTGAGTCTATACCTATTGACCCAGACCACTGCAAATTAGTTAATCTAAACACATACTTTTGTTACCAAAAGAATCATTTTAGAATTCCAAATAATAAACTATGCGAAACGCAGTTATTATCTTATAACGCTAATCAAACTTGCAAACCCTACCTTTTTGAATTAACAGAGACAAAAATATCTCAAATCGATACATCTACATGGTTGATAACCACACCAGTGAAAACAACTGTTGATATTAAATGCCCAGATCAAAATTATAGAAAAGATCTTATTTTTTCCAATATTATACATTTAACACCCGATTGTACTGCCATAATAAACCATAATACTTTATTATTTTATATGAAAACTACGTCTACCAAATTTGTTAACTTCAAAATCGCTAACATTGATAAATTAAACGATAAGATAACATCTCATATTAATATTTCAAAATTAGATTTGATACCGATCAATACGCAAAAGCTGATTGCTGACCAAATGCAAATAAATAAACAACAAGCCATACTTAATTCTGTTAATAAGATAGATCATCACTTAATGTCTACTATCTCAATTGTAATCACTGTCATAATCATGTTATTAGTTATAAGTTTTGTATTGTATACATTTTGTAAACGTAACTCCTTGAAAGAACGCATTTTAAAGTACATTCACTCAAGAGATGCTGACGAATCAATAGAATTGGCAGCAGCAAAAATTTAACATTTTTTCCTTTTATTAAAAACAAAAAATATATAATTATCTTGTGCGGGAGGAGTTATGTGTTTGGATGCACATTACGCATCAATTTCACTTGTGTACTCTTATCCTAATATTATTACTTCAAGTTGAGTTATATGATTCGAATAAACTGATCGTAATATAAACAACGCAGCTTGCAGCTGCTTAATTACTATAAAATGTTAGAATACGTTTTAATTAGTTAGTTCCATTAAGCACCTTGTATGGAGTAGAACTCCGACGAATTAGATATTTCTTTAAATAAATGCTTTTTAAAAAGATACTTCGTCGTTAAACAATATTAACTCGCGCCGGCTATTCTAATCAACCTCATCGACAGCCACGCTTTGTTATGAAATATTCCGGAGAGGCGCCCTAATTGATTTATTTCGGCTGTGTTTATTACTTTCAACCGTTGATATCTTTGTTGTGGCGTTTTCCATAAATATTAAATCCCACCAATAACGAAAGTGATCTTTTAAAATTTTTTCTAATTGATATTCCATAATATATGTATATTATTACTGTTAATTAGTGCACTAATAGCCATAATTTTATTAAATTGAATGAACCATGTCAAAATAGAAGTAATGTATTTTGTAGACAAGCGTAACTGCTAACTATCGCTCAAATGGTTACTGTTTTAGAGTAATATCTCGCTGCAGTGATTTTTCTTCCAACTAGATTGATTTGATAAATAATGCTCTAAGCAGTTTTATTAAAAATGTAAGAAACCAATAGTCGTCATGTTTCACATATAAAGTATCTCATGGGATTTAATTGTTTAATTAACATATTCCCGAAAATGAATTTTACAGAACTACAACAATTAAAAATTGAAGTGTTAAAATGTAAAAAACAATAAATTCTATTAGAATATGGATTGCCGCATTTTTTTCCATTTACAACTAATTTTTGTCTGTTATTGTTTACATTTTATTATACTAATTAGTAAAATGGCATTTACCAAGTTTCAAACCAAATTTAACATCAATTTAAGAAAGCAAATGTTCAAACTCTTCATCATTCACTGTCTGACAGTGGGCAATACGATCAGAAAATCCTCGAATTGCAATTTGAACTGTAGCAGATGATATTACTCGTATATGCTCGCGGATACGAATTTTTAGATTTTCCAAATTGTCTGGTCTGTTTGTATACACAGTACTTTTAAGATGGCCCCATAAAAAGAAGTCAAGCGGGATTAGATCCGGAGATCGCGCTGGCCACTCAATAAGTCCTCTTCTTCCTATCCACCTATTTGTAAAAATTCCATCTAAATATTGACGAACATGAATGCCATAATGAGGTGGAGCACCATCGTGTTGCAACCAAATTCTATCGTTCAGCGTGTCCGGATTTTCTGCATTTGGAAATAAAACAGCTAACGCGGGAACAAGTTCTTCTTCTTCTTCTTCTGTGTATAGGCCATTGGCCTGTTAATTACCTACATTGAAGTAGGTTCTATGAGCCCTCTTTGCACGTATGCCGGGCAGGAGGCTAGCCTAACCCGTCGAACAGGGAAGAGAAGTTCCACCACAAGGTTAACGATTGTCAAAGATGTTTGTAAGACAACCGGGACCGACGGTTTTACGTACCCTCCGAAGCACGACCGGTTGCATATGCCACTATATTGGTCAACCCATCTAAGTACTGACCGCGCGGATTGTGCTGGACTACGAATACCGTTTGACCGGCGTCCGCAGCGCTCCGCTATGCAACCGATGGGAACAAGTTCAAACCTCAAAAAATCCAAATACCGATCAGCATTTAATGTGTCATCAAAGAAAAAAGGACCAAAAATTCTCGAATAATTCCCGCCCACACGTTTACTATTTGTGGATACTGTGTGTGTAATTCTTCCATCCAATGTGGGTTATGTCGCGACCAATAACGGGAATTGTGCCGATTTACAGCTCAATTTAAAGAAAATGTGGCTCCGTCGTAGAAGATAATAGAATTCGCAAACTGTGGGTCGTTATGGCACCTGTCCATCATTTCTTCACAAAACTGAAATCTCCTATCAAAATCATCTTCTGATAATTCTTGAACAAGTTTAACCTTATATGTTATAAGGATGAAATTTTTCTGTATGTAAAATATTCAGTACAGTTCCTTGACTAACATTGTTATCCAGGGCTAATTGTCGAGTTGAAGTATGAGGATTTTCGGAAACTGTAAGCACAATGTCCAACATTTTATCGTCTGTTGCTATTTTTGGACCGCCAATTTTATCTAAATCTTTGACGTGGCCCGTTTCTCTAAATTTTCTATTAATTTTGGTTACAGCGTACCGCATAACAGGTTCACGATTTGGATGTACAGTATTAAATAAGGCGCACACATCGTCGTGAGTTCTCTCTTTATCGCTGTACCCGATCATCATCAAAATTTCGATACGTTCAGTTTCTGTTAAACATACCATGATTAGAAATTCGTATTTAACACAGGACACAGACTAAATTTTAATCACCTGTTAATGCTAACTGTCACCGAATTGACATTACAGATTTGTATTTGTTCAATTTTAAACATTCTCCAACAATTGTCTACAATTGTCTACCTTGCAATAAGTGTCCCTGATGAAAAATGTTGCCAGTGACAAAAATAAATGTTTATCGTGATTGTTCTTGAAATTTTTATTATGCAAATGTATGATATTTTTACATGACCGTATAGAGAATAAAGAGCACTCACTGGTCATGCCATAAAAGGCATAGGTTGCCATTTAAAGAAAATGGCGATCCCGTCTTAGCTAACACATATGATAATCGAAAAAAAAAATGAAAATACCAAATTGTGACAAATAACTTGATGGGAAGCTTTTGTTAGAAACATTTTTTCGTAAAGTTATTATTTAAGGCTGTAGCATCGACGCTCCTTACTTTTTATTAACCCCGTATATAAATTTTATGTCCTTATTTTTTTATTTGCGGAGTACATACATACTCGTAAAAAATAACAGTAGCTACTATATTCTAAGTAGCATTGATTTAGGCAATAAATATAACCCAACGTCGTGGCACCGAATCGGCCCATGCCGAAATGTGTGGCGTGAAAAAAAGATATTTTAAGACATAATATGTGCCATATATCTTCTTTTTCTTCGTGTAGTTACGAGTTCCCCTGTTCATTTTGCCGATGATTATATCTAGCTCCCGCTTCATCATTTTGGAGATCTCCTCCTGGCCTCTTTCCTGGTGGCTATACCTGGACCAGTATAATATGCAATGCAATTTAGAAGCTCAGTTTTTCACGGTATGGTTGTATTATTGGAAGGCAATACAATAAATCCTCGCATTACCTAACCACTCAATCGGGATCGTATTCAAAAATTATAAAAATTTACCTCATGCCTTAGCAGTTACCCTTATTATGCCTAGTATTTCTTTAAAGTACCTTTGTAACTTACATTTCTATATAGTTTATTTATTTGCTAATAATATTATGATAATTAGTGAAATTATTAGGAATAGTGATTTTATTTACAAAACGACGTTAGGAATTCAACTAAAAAGTATTTTTTGCAGTAGAGCGTGTAACAGCAAATTTCTATAAGCAAAAAACGTTCACAAGACAAAGATGATTGTCTTAAAAGTAATACACATAGCCAACCAGTTCAACGAAAATTAATGCGCTTCATTTTATTTGGATACATCTTATTTTTCTAAGAAGTTACTAAAAGAGTAATAGGG
Organism: Limonius californicus; assembly: GCA_014611495.1. Lineage (NCBI taxonomy): Eukaryota > Metazoa > Arthropoda > Insecta > Coleoptera > Elateridae > Limonius > Limonius californicus. The sequence goes on from JABXWE010102476.1 coordinate 7,727, forward strand.
GTACGACTAGTCTATAGTTTTTGTTTTGCTTTGTAAAGCAAAGTCATTACAATTATATATTACAATACTGTGAATTTAAAGATGTTAACAGTGGAACATAAGAATCTTATTTTCATAATGGTACAAATAATGAAAATGATGAATGACAATATTCATTTCAAACGTGTTTCACAGAATTTCAACAGCGTTATCCGAATGAGGCTGTAAACTTCACTTATAACCATTTCTATCAAACTGTCATGATTATTTTGAATAATTTTGGAGAAAGTGGAAGCGTTGAAAGTATAAAGGGATCAGAAATATCTGCGAAAAGAACTGCAGAAGCTAGTGATATCGTAGGAGCAACTACTTCTAAGATTTGACCTTGTCTATATACAAAATGCAAATGGTTCATCAACTTTTACCGCGTAATTTCCAACCTAGAACAAATTATTGTCACTGGTTCTTAAACAACATAAATAATAATGACATATTGGATCTTACTTGGTTTAGTGATGAAGTCTGGTTTCGCCTCAATGGGCATCTTAACAGCCAAAATATGATAATATGGGCAACAGATAATCCGCATGTGTCTGAGGAAACACCGTTATATCCAAAAACATCGGTCGCTGCTCCAAGAAGACGAACAGTTTACAAGTCTTTTGCAGAAAATATAACTGCCGCTTATTATCTTCAGAATATGGTAACCCCCTTTTTCAGTGAACTTCATGATGATGAAATTAGAAATAGTTACTTCCAGCAGGACAATCCCACGGCACATACTGCTAATCGTGTCATACAATTTCCAGGAATTTTATGATGATCGGTTAATTAGTAGATATTTGGTTCCACCAAGGTCACCCAAAGTCTATTACCTTATCTAAAATACAGTATTTTTAATAATAGACCACGAAATCTAGAAGCTATGCTATCACTATAGTTGGATGAGCTTACCCCTGATACTGTGAATGTGTTTGAAAATCTCAATAGATGAGTGAATTTATGTTTAGAAAACTATGGTCTAAATTTTCAACATTTTCTGTAAAATTCTTCATTTATTTTGTTCTGTAAATGGATATGCAATTATTTTATTTCTTATAAACGTTTAATTACATAGCCATAACTGCATAACCTCATTACTTCGACCAAAAGGACCACAGAACATTTGAGACGTGAATGTAACCTTGACTATAGCTAACTAAAAGTATAGACGAACATCTTAGATTCGCACATCCAAAATATTTTAAACCTATAAATCACGTAAAAATGTCGAAAAAGAATTTTAAAATGTCGAAAGAAACCGTACAAATGTTTAAAAAAACGTAAAAAATGTCGAAAAAAAATCATATCCAGATTTAGATTCGCACATCCAAAATATTTTCTATAGCGGAAAACGGATTATATTATTGGAATTTATAAACATCAAAAAACAAATAATTAACAAGAAGAAACACGGCGGGCATTGCGCTAGAAGTAGTTATTTCTAACGTTACGTGCGTCGTTATGCGTGTGCGAATATTTAATGAATGTTTTCCCGACCGTCCTATTTCGAGGACATATTTAAGAGAACTTGAGCATTAATTTATTAGCTGCGATACGTGTGCGTCGTTGTTCGTCATCAAAGTGTTAATTTCAAATTACTATTAAATAATTAAATATATGTATATACTAATAAATTTTAAAATGTAAACTGACTATTATTAATGTATGAAAGTTAAAAATATTTATAATGTTTATATCATCATAATTACAGATTAATCTAAGACTTTCAAATTCCAAGGATGTCTTTGACTTGGGGTTTTTTTGCTATCACGGTATTTCCCTGAGGTTTAACAATTCATCTGTATTTTAGTATCCATCTAGGCAACGTTTATTTATATCTTATAATGGATTTTAAAAATTGTGTTTAGTTATTTGCTTCGAAGTGTGTTCCAGACTTCGTTAATCATTGATTAAAACATTTTTATGAAGAAATCATAGTGTACTATAAAGCAATTTGCATTAGCGTTAACAGTTCGATTGTATTTTGGTTATGATCCAGGAACGGTTTTTTATAATGTAACTATAATAAGCTACTCAAACATGAATAGGGATATTGTCATATAAAGCATAATGCCTTACATGACAATATTATGTTTGTATTTGGTGGCTAATGGTCGTCTATTATTGATAATTAGAGCAAGCGCCAATGTTTGATGTTAAACAACAAGAAAAAATCGAATCCAGTTACAATTGTTTAACCGTATTAGTCTCAAGTCGAGTTTGTGTGTTTGATTGAATAATCTTTCCTGTCTTCTTAAGATCAGTTTTGTTCATTGTTTTTTATTCGTGTGTTACATTTGTGTTCTTAATAATAAACAACAATGCAGAGAAACCATTTAACAATAGAACAACGAAATTTAGCCGTTGCAATGCAACGCAGAGACCCCCAGGTCGAAACTGCTGATATGATAGGAACCACGCAGAGCATAATTTCACGTGCCCTTTGGCGCCTTAGAAAACAGTTATAATTGCAAGAAGGCCAGGAAGTAGATCTTTTCGCATCACAACACCTCGTGAGGATCGAGTTCTAGTAATTAACAGAAGAATGCACCCCTTTTCAACTGACATCTACAGCAAGAGCTCCAGAATGCCACAGGAAATCGAGTCTCCCACCAAATTGTGAGAAATCGATTGTTTGAGGTAGGACTTATCTCATACCGCTCCCTGAGGTGTCCTACAACAACTGTGGTTCAACGAAGACACCGGGTGGTATGGTCAAGACGTAGGCTTCAAGAAGCGACACCGTGGGATGTACTGTTTTCGGACGAGTCCACATATTGTCTCAGCAATGATAGCCGGCTTCAAAGAGTATATCGTTATGCCGGACATCGTAGTTTACCTCAATATACCCAACCAGTCGTTACCTTTGGTGGTGGTAGTCTTATGGTATGGGCTGGAATTTCTTTTGGGTGGCGTACTGACCTCCATATTTTGAATGGTACACTCACGGGCCAACGTCATGCCCAAGAGATCATTATGGACCATGTTCTGAACCGTCGCAACGCTGTTGGACGGAAATATTTTGTTTTTCTTAAAGACAACGCAAGGCCGCATCGTGCACGGGTTGATTTAGAGATGATTCGAGATGAGGAAATAAACCATCTTGTTCTTCCTCCGCTATCTCCAAACCTCAACTCCATCGATCATGGAACCTTTTGCAGAGACAGCAGGAACATCATAAACCAAGACCTACTACTGTGCAACAGCTGAGGAATGTATTGCTGGTACTGTGGCGTCAAATTTCACTAGAACATATTGATAATTGCATTGAGAGTATGTCAGCAGGGTGCAGAGCAGTTATTATGGCCAAAGGAGGTGCCACGCGGTATTAGAATTTAATAAATTTAAGTTAAGTGAAAGGAGACAACAACGATTTTCATTCTAATATTGTTAAATTACTTCTTTAAACGTGCCTTCGTTGTAATTTTCATGTTATTACTAAAAAGACGTCACATTTTGTTGTTTTCGTAGTTTTTGTTATAAATCTATTTGGTGTTGTGTTTAAGTGTATTACACTGTAATATCCTTATTCATTTTTAAGTAGGTAGTTTGGATTGTTAAAATTTTGTTTATTTGTTGGCTTAGTTTATAATTAATTAAAGACTTCTGCTGGTTATTAATTAATACTTTTTTATGTAGACAACATACTATTTAATTGTATATCTATTTTTTATTCAATTACCAAATAAAACCTGAAGAGTAACCTAAGAGCTCGTTTAGCCTTTGTAATCTTTGTTCTTATTTAAAAGCAATTAGGTTTGAATTAGCAGTTGAGCGTCATTTTGGTGTAATCAACGTTAGTAACTTAAATATGCTATGTGTGTTCAGGGAGAAGTGGAAGTGGAGAGATGGCCGTATGACAAGAGATAATTATTTATAGAAATGGTATCCGGGAGCAAGCGCAAATTAATTTTTAGCAGAGACAACTGCGTTATCATTGACAACTATAGTTGAAGAAAAGTGCTATTACTAATTACATAATTAGCATACATAATCGATTGTGAAAATTGTGTTGATTTATTTTCTTGGTTTACAAGTAATTCCAGACCCGTTGCTAATTATGTTCTATTTTTTTTTATTTTAAAATTACTAGCGTCCTAAAAGACTAAAAGTAAATCAGCGCTAGGAAATCCCACGTATAAAAATCAATATAATGGTTTCAAAGGTTTTACTGTACTTGATTCAGAGAACCGTGTCAAATGACAAATACTCTTTGTAATTATCTGAAAGTGTTTAATGTAACCACATTTTGTAAGCACTCATTTCGATTTTGCTGTTGCTCAAATAGAATAGGTCTCTTTAGCGTCAGCCGTATTAACGTTCATTACAGTATGTAAACATTTTTGTTTATTAAGGTGCGTTAAAATTAGCTAAAATACGCATTTTCTGTTGTTATTGCAGCTACATTAATATGCGGCCTTTCTTCATACTGTTTTTAGTTAGAAGAAAATGTATCCAAGAGTGTAAACCGTAAACAGTGAAATAATCGGCTAACATCAACAAATGTTTATAATATCGAGGTAATTTAGTAAAATGTTTTCACTTCATGACTAATTATATAATGCATACTCAAATATCAAGATATATCTACGTATTCGTTTTAAAATCTTAATAAGAAGCAACGAAATTACCTCAAGTTAGCGAAACTACTATTTATTTAAACGTCATAAACGATTTTACTTTATTTTAGGTAGGATATAAAAAGGAATAGGTATCATGAATAGGTTACGGAAAGGGCTGTTTGAGATTCCCTCAATACAAATTACCTAGGGATAGTGTCGCAACGAAAAGTACGTATCACTCATCATATTAATGAATTTCGAAGGATTACAGACTACATTGGACACCCTGTATGTAATCAGCCAAGCAATTAATTCATTCCAGAGTAATGTTTTTTATTGAACTTTTTTACAAACTGAAACGGAAAGCTTAATTTTAGATCTGGAGGCTAAAGAAACGTTAAGCCCTTGCATACAAAAAACATAAAACGAGTTGCCATACCGAACTGTCGCAATCGTATCCCCATTGGGATCGCATTTTCATTCAAGATAGTGCTCCATCACATTGGCAAAAGCTAACAACACAATTTTTATCTGATAATAGCCCAAATTTATTTAGCGAGACGAATAAGCTCCACATTCACTCTGCTGCAGCTGAAAGAAATAGTACTACGTTTGAAACATATGTTCCTTGATACTCTCCCAACAGTCCCTTCTGAAAGGGAGAACTGCGTTTCGGAAGGACAAATAAACGGTAAGCGAGAGCTTGGCATTTTTTGCTTAAAAAATAAGCATCAGATAAACAAAAGTCGATTCATTCTGGAGCCCATTATATCAAACAGATTAGGATTTTCAGCAACGTTGTTTGTCCCGAATTCCAATCGCACAATCGCACTACACTCATATGGGAATTTTTATCTATGATCGATTAAGCATTCGGGGCGAAACAAGGAAAAACACTTTTCCGGATGATTAAATAACGAAATAAAATTAAGACTTTCTATATTTTCCGATATAAACAGGGAAGTTACTACCAGAGCGGCAAAACCTGTTATTAAAGCATCTATTTTTTTATTGCACTAGTGGCAGGCGAACAATAAACAGTAGAAAACAATTTTCATCCTACACTCTTTCTGGATATATATATATATATATATACACTGCTCGTAAATAATGAAAAATAAGAGGTAACCTACAATACATGTATATAACCAATAAAACTCCTTTACAACCCATGCGTCATGAATTGAAAAATTAAATAATAAAATTCAAAGTTTGAAATATGCTGAGAAGTCACCCATTTAGTAGTTCTTTCAAACTACCCTTTATTGATTTATTTTATTTGCTAGATTATTAAGTTGTCGGTATACGGAAACTGACTATTATTCGAAATATATGTATTTACAAATATGAAACCGCAACTCAAACCCTATACAAAATTAAATATACCTAACGTACATAGTAGAAAATAATATAATAAACATTGGTATGAAAAATTTAAAGCACAATTGCCAATTGCATATTCTGTTATATAAATCCTGCGAGTGTATCAAAAATGCACTTTATAATAACGTAAAAGAGCTACTAGAACTTAAAAATGTACTGTTTAATTCATTTTCATTAAGTCCTCCTATTCTACCTTATACTGAAGAGGTAATTGTTTAATATTGATATGATACCCCTGCAATATTAAGAAGATGCATAATTAAACTTTGGAATGAATTTATTATTAGATATATTATGTGAAAAATTTTAAATGTAGAACTAACTAAATCTGTTATCACTTTATGTACAAGACCTAAACATATCTTTCCTAATCGATAGATTGGACATAGGGATTTTCTTTAATGGCCACATAGAATTTACGACATTTATTAATTTTTTTATGTTGCTTCAAAGAGAGAGTATAAAATAATAAAATAATAATTTTGAAGCTCTAAAGTAAGCAAAAATAAATAATTTAGCATTCGAAACTATCCCAAAATCAGTGCAAGATTCTTGCAGAAAGCTTTTTAACATCAAATAATATACAGACGACGCTTATAGCATTTGTTATAAAGTTACTATATGTTATATGTTCATCAATGCTGACTTGATAAACAACAGTTGGTTTGTAAGCTATGGTATTGTCAGTAGAAAATATTGGAGTATGGTTTCGACGATACACTAAGATACGGTTTTTGAAAACTTTTACAATACAAAATATATCACAGAAATATGCTTGTAAATTTAAATCAGGTTAGGTATTCGGTAAAGAAATATGCATTTCTTCCTTGTTTATGAACAATCGTATATCAGGAATTTTTATTGGTCACAGACGTGACCTCATATTAAGTGATGTGTGCTCTTAGTTGTGTGCTGTGTTTTTAAATCTTGAGGTCTGTGTGTGTAACTCATTATTAGCCCTGCGAGTTTTTATTTTATTATTCAAGCTGTGTGATCAACGATGGCGCTGTATGCCTCTAATTAATACTGAGCTGCGTAATCGTAATATATTATCAGAACTGTGTTATCAGCGATGATGCTGTGTAAACTGAAATAATAGGGCAGCAGCGTGGCGGACAAGCGCGAGTACTGGTCAAACAGTATTCAAAGTTAGGGAACGACCCTACTTGGATGCGTGACCGAAATCTTCGCTTTAACGCTACAACCCGCGATGCCTCGGAGAGTTCCTAAAACCGTCGGTCCCCCTGGGTTAGTGTGCCACGTCACTAACTACCTCAAACAAGGTTAAAGTGTCAGCAGGATGCGGAACTGTCTTCGAGTCTCCCCTTCCCATATGCAATTTATTTATTTAACTGAATTAATATAAAGAGCTGTGTTTTTAATATACCATTATACCTATAAGATCCTAATATTATATTCGCTATATGATTTAGGATTACCTGTGTACACCTAATCAAATTTTGAGCTGTGTGCCCCCAATTTGCCGTTGTTAGAGTTATGTGTCCAGTGAGGATGTTGGTTACACATATATTCAACTGTACGTTTATAATATTTGAGTCATTATTGTTATTTATACTTAAATATTAAGATTAATTTATTATTAAAGCTGTGTGCTTAACGACGGTGTTGTGTGCATTTAAATGAAAGCTGAGCTGTGTAATCCCAATTTATTATTAGAATTGTGTTATCAATAATGATGCTGGGTACATTTAATTAATATGTTGAACTGTGTTTTTCCATTTATTATTACAGCCACAAACGGTCAATTTATTATGAGAGCTTGATGGTCTAGATTTGTGCTATGTGCGCCTAATCTAATATTGATCTGTATATCTGTAATGTATTATCAGAGTGTGTGGTCTTACTTTGTTATTAGAGATATACTATCACCAGTAATAATGCTGTTCGTATCTGATTAAATATTAAGCTGTGCATTTATAAGTCATTGGCTGAAATTGTTATCAATATTATTGTTATTATATTATTATTATTATATATTATGATTTTAATTTATTATTAGAGCCGTGTGCGCAGAAATGGTGCTGTATACAGCTAGTTAAATACTGAGCTGTATGTTTGCAGTTTGGGGCCGAGCTGCTGAAGTCAAATAACCACTAGGGTGAATTATATTTCAGCTCAGGGGAAAGTCGTGCCTTGCACACCCCGGCACGACTGTACCAAGACGGCTTAGGTACCGCCTTCAATGATTGGTTGTGTGTTTTCTTAGATTGCATCCTTCACGTGGTGGCCCTGTAGAAACTAAACCTAACGGATCTAGACCGGGAGGTTGAAAAACATTCCCCAAGCCAAGGTGGAAATTATCGTGCTGAGGGCTGAATGACATTAGGATTACAGTGTCTTTAACGATACTTTTGAGATACCTCTCAAAATATTTAACCTTACCTGCACAACAGGCTCTGTGTGGGAGGACTGAATACTTCCTGTTTACTCGTGGGACCAACCATGAATCCTGAAAACGAAAACCCCTATAAACCCGAGGAGTGCTTCACCAGAGGCCTCCGCTCCTTCCAATCACCCACCAACGACGAGGAGCTCTACCAGTAGGAACTCCCAAGTTATGACAGAGGGCGCTCTCTTTGGGGCACTTCTGGACAAAGAAGTAGAGAAGCTCAGCATAAAGAGGAGGAACCGCAGTGGACCTGAGAAAAAACGGTTAAGGAAGAGGCTGCGGGCTCCAACAGGCCTTCCACATCGACCGACAACCAGCTGAAGGGTGGTACCAAACGCGGCCTCCTCGAGGGCAGCACCCCTCCCCCACCCAGCGCGCAAAAAGTGACAAAGAAGGCTCGCGCTCTCTTGCCACTGACATACAGCCAAGCGTCCAACAGCGCGATGAGAGCCCTAAAGTCGCGGGCTCCAACAGGCCTTCCACATCGACCGACAACCAGCTGAAGGGTGGTACCAAACGCGGCCTCCTCGAGGGCAGCACCCCCCCCCACCCAGCGCGCAAAAAGTGACAAAGAAGGCTCGCGCTCTCTTGCCACTGACATACAGCCAAGCGTCCAACAGCGCGATGAGAGCCCTAAAGTCTTGCAGAGTAAGTTCGGAGCTAGTGCTTGAATGTCGCTTGCCTCTGATGCGACGCTGTGAACACAACTCAGTAAAACTGCTGTGGGTACCAGGCCACAGCAACATCGATGGTAACGAAGAGACGGACTCGCTGGGCAGACAGGGCTCTAATGGTCACCCGTTCGGACCAGAACCAGTTCTCGGAATACCACAATGCAATTCAAAACTAGAAATGAAGAAGTGGGTGAAAACCCAATTCGCTCATGACTGGTCGTCGCAACAAGGACCTAGGCAGGCTAAACTCTTTATCGGAGAGGAACCCCTACCAAAGTTCCAAGAGCACCTAAAGTTTAACAACAATAAATCAGGACCCTAACAGGACTCCTAATGGGTCACTGTCACCTGAACAAACACCTACAGAGATTGCAGATTATGCCATGAAGCGGACGAATCCTCTCTTCACATAATGTGCCAATGTCTCAGTCTCATGAGGCTGCGGTACAAACATCTTGGGGCTGGAATACTGGAACCGGAATATTTACAGCTCGTCCCCTTAAACCAGCTGCTAGCCTTCGCGGTGGGCACTGGGCTTTTTGGAGACGAGCTCAAACAGGGCGGATTGCACAATGGGTATATGGCCTGAGTGCTGTGGGTGGACAAAACCTGTACCGCTTCAATACAATACAATGTTTGCAGTAGTTGTGGTGTATATGTGGAAGTTATTATTTGAACTGAGCACTTGGTGATAGTGTTGTGCCTCTATCTAGAAAACAATTTTTAAGTTTAACAAACTTTAATCTTGTGGTTACTGCGTAATCGCGAGGGTTTTTTTGTACAGCTGACCATTATAAGACATTGATTTACCACTATTTAACCGGTTGCAGTCTTTCTTCTGTACCCGTAAAATATTAACTGTGTTTCTATATTTTAGCCAGGGCCAACGAATCTTGGTATGTACATTTTTCTTCGTGTATTTATAATTGTACAATTAACGTTTGTGAATATACGTATCTAGGGAGAAAACACGGACACACCGTTATGTGACAACATATAATGAGCCGTGTTTCATGACTGCTTGTATAGTTTGCAGAGATAAGTGGGAGCAAACAACAAGTGGGTGAGTCAGTTTAGTAAGCATTTTATGTGTTGTTTAAAAAAAATATAATTTTTAATCTCAAATGTTTTTAAGTTTCTTGCTTTATTTGCGCTTTTAACAAATAGTGATTAATAAACCATATACTTACTTGCTTTGTTCGTTTTTTGTATGGCAAAGTAGAATAATTAAAAGTTCGAACACAACACATTTCGAGTTTTCTGTGTTCTTAATCCTGAAGTTCTGTAAATTTCCACTGTAGTGAAAGTTTACTCGATAAATTTAAACGTACCTGCTTTTCTATTTTAACTGTAGGCACCGTAGCAACGAATTTTAGTATACCGCACACCATCGTAAAATATAGAAACTGGAAGGTCTACAAGGTCTTATGGTGAGAGCCAGCATTTTATAGAAGGTATCTTTCCGAAATTAAAAATAAAGCCTTACTAGTTTTACCTACTCCAGCATGAGACCACAGTTTTTTGATTATGTTTTAAGATGTAGTTTTGTTCGACTGAGAATCGAACCTGAGCGCTTTTGTTATCATACTGTTTAGAAACGTTTGTGGGCCGCTAATAACACATTTGTAGTTTTCAACAAAATGTAGATTTGGGTTTTGTTTCTAACTATCACATTAGAGCTTGCATGTTCATTAGAATACCTGGTCAAGACCGAAAGTGCAAAACAAACCTTTAGCAATACAATTGTATTGTCAATTGTTTTCTACGTAGGTGCTCTTCCATGGCAAGAGACATCATTAGGGCCACTGGAATACAAATTACAAAACAACCCACGAAGAAGTAATTACGGTAAAATCATTTGAGACCTCGGAAGTTAGCCCGCAAACCTCGTTTAACTCAGAAGCATAGAAGAGCAAGATCAACTTTTGCTTTCCCTGGGATATGTACTAATGGTTATATGTCCTCTTTCGGATGAGTTTAGGTTTCACCTTATTTATTGTGATGATTGAGTTAGAGTGTGGACGCGTCATGGGGAGTTTTATATCGAAAGGGTTGTCAACAAGGAGGCCGACAAATTTGGACAGGGATAAATCTGCAACACCGAACTGACTTCGTAGCAGTCTCAAGAAGGCTAAATCCGGCGAGGTATGTAAAAGACATTCTTGCAGTCCATGTGATACTTGCAGCCATAGGTACGAGATCTGGATTCCGTTTCCAGCAGGATAATGCAAGACGGCATACAATCGCCCTAACTAGAAATTTTCTCGATGTATTGTGAATTCCAGTCAAGGACTGGCCTGCTGTGAGTCTCGACTTGATACCTATTGAACACTTTTGGGCTGAGCTCGATGGAAAGCTTAGGGTCCTACGATTTCAGAAGCTACTGAAGAGTGAACAGCTGCACTCGTACAATAATGAGAGGATATTCCGAAGAACTACATCCGGCGGCTTATTCAGAGTATGCCCAGGCGTTATTGGTTGTCCCCAACAGCTCATAAACAATAACTAAGTTATAATTGTTGTAAGACGTCTTATACAATTTAGTCTTCTATCTAAGTGTTAATAACTTTGTTATAAAATTTATTGTTTTTCTAAGTTGGAAAAGACCATACAAATATTGAATCACCTTATTTTAGGCTCATACTTTAATAAACTTTAAAACTATTGTGAGTTTTGATAGCAGTCCGCTACTTTTTTAGAGCAATGTAGTTTCAAATTCAACACTATGCCACCAACTCTAAAAGATTTATTTGTATAATAAAAAGGATTACGTATTAAATGGTAAAGTACAATTTTTTATACATATGTAAAGTATTATATCAGCATCAGCTCTTTTATTAATACCAGTTTAATATAGTAACCAATAAGATTTATTTCGTCACAAAAGTATACCTTTTCAACGGGATGTTACTGTCACTTTATGCAACCTACATTTTCCATTTCAGGATCTGGAGTATATGTGACAAATTTTGCAAATAAATTACATATTGCTTTTCCACCGTTCGTGGATTTGTCACAAAGCTTCATATTATTTGGAATACCATCTACTGCCTTGTATTACATTGATTCGCTACATCTTTTTGCGTTAAGAGATATTTCAAATTCAAATCATTCTTTTATTATAATTATTACGCATGTTAAACTCGCCTCAACTTAAAGTAATCAAACTTTGATTTGAACGTTTTATTTATTTATTGATTCGCGAAAATGTAACTGGTTTTTCAGTTCAATTTCAGCTGGGTTAGAATCAAAACGTTAATTATTTATTATTAAATTTTGATAGGAAGTTATTACTTTGAAAGTACATTAAGGCAATCTTGATTGTATTTTAGATAAATAACTGTTTCTAATATAAAATTGGTTTCCTACCTTTAATTTAATCTAATTATTGCAATAAGCCCATATTAAGACTTTTTAAATTAATATTCATTTATAAAATCTGTGACAATTA
>JABXWE010102477.1:0-47118 GCA_014611495.1 Limonius californicus
CTATTAAGCCGTAGAATCTCTTGTAATTCTCCTTTCGATAATAACAAAAATTATAACCTCCAAATTCGATTTGTGGAAAATTTGTATATTGGAACTTTCGTTAATATCAGAATAAAGTAACATTTTTATTTGTTTTATATTTAAATAATGATAATTATTCATATTCAAATATTGTTAATCTTGTAGATATGGAGTTATAATCAAAGAACATTTCTAGTTTTCTTGAGATTTTCCAAAATCTCGACCGTAAGTACAATAAAACAACTTCGAGTATGTACTCAAACACTAAACACTTACATTTATTGCCATAAAATATAAATGGACACACTTCTTCTTCTTCTTCGTCTGTGTATAGGTCAATGACTTGTTAACTACCTACAATGGAGTAGGTTCTGTGAGCCCTCTTTGCACGCATGCCGAGCAGGAGTCTAGCCTAACCCGTCGAACAGAGAAGAGAAGTTCCACTACAAGGTTTACGATTGTCTACGATGTTTGTATGACAACCGGGACCGACGGTTTTACGTACTCTCCGAAGCACGAAATGAATACACAAATAAATAAATTTGAAGAGCTGCCTTAACAACGTACAGTCCTAAAGATGGAATTTTCGCAGCTACTTCAACTTTTTAATTAACAAAACTTATTGTTCCCCCGTTGCTAACGAAACAGCATACAAACAACAACATAAATAATGCCACCCAAACAAAATCAGCCAGTCGGGGCTAAGCATTAACCGACCAAAATGTATCAAATTCTTATAAATTGCCGTAACATTCTTATAATTATCTAGCATCAAAATTGAAAACACCACTGTGTTATACATTAAAATATGAATATTTTGATACCTCACTTGGTATATATGTGAAAGTGCATTTAGAAATTCACTAATATAATTACCGTAATTTTTAAATACATTCTTAAAATTAAATTAAATGTTTGTCAAAATCAACTAATAACTTCTTAACATACTCTAGCACATCACTATAAACATCCTTTTCCAAAAAAAAAAAGCATAAAGCTCACAAAATAACAAATTAATGTGTAACTATCAAACGGATTACAATTTTACTTATATTTTATTAATTCCAGCTCAAGAATGCACAAATAAGACTGATAAATTCCTCCACACCTTTAGAAAAATGACTGTAGAGCATAACGATGACAACCCAACATCGGAAACTACAAGATCAACCAATATTCAATCCAAATGTGGATAATCAATCCATTTTTGCAAAGCTATATAGCTTTACTCAAATTAGTAATACGTTATAAACCCTTAACTAGGCATTTAAAAAGAAAGTTTAGGGTAAATGTTTTTAAATTTCATTTCATTGAATCGATTAATCATTACACATTAATTTAAAGTATCACATACCTTCCAGTTAAAAATAAATATCTAGTCATAACTGATGTATGAATAGCTTTCTGTTCTGTTTAAGTATTCTACTACCCTCAAAAGTAATTGAGCTATCTAAACTTTCAATTGGGGATTAAGTCTTTTCGTAAAGAGAGACATAAAGTATCCAAGAATTTCAAGCAATTCCCTTGCAGTCACATACGAGTAAGTTGGTATAATACAACCTCAAACCTTCCTCGTTACCGGATGATGGCGGAAAGGTAAAGCACGCGAAACACCGTTTACTTTCGCGTTATAGGTGAAACCTGCGACGTGTTGCTTAAAATCTCGGCTCCGCGAAAGAGTAATAATCATAATCGTTACAACTTCTGCAGAATATCTGCAGTTGCAAACTCCGGCACATTGCTCGCACCTGGTTCGCTCTAACAATCGATCTATGGCACATTTTAAGTCATCGCGAGTTCTGAAAGCTCCAGAACCGCCCTTGTGTTTGATAGATTATTGCAAATCGGCATCATATTATTAAAAGAAGGTGATTTGTAAATAGATTTATTGGAAAACTATAACCGCGGTTGGGATGGAATAGTTTCCTGATTGAAATTCCTTACGCAGATGTCGCTGCTGCGGTTTTAAATGGAATCTTGATATTAAACAAGATAATGTAAGATAATATCGTGTTGAGCCCGAGGAAACTTGCTGAGTAGACCGAAATTCAATAGATTCTGATCAGGACAGCCGAAGGCTCATGCCACGGAAAGTACTGTACAGGTTGTATGAAAACTTTATGTACCTTCGTATGGATGAATATTACTTGCAATAGTGTTTCAACACAATCCGACTATTAATTTTGGTCGTCTGGCGTCGCTGAAACACTACAAGAGCTTCAAAATTCCGCCCCATAACCAAACGGAATAAAAACGTCGCATTTGGCAATTAGTATTTATAGGTATAACCGGATATGACCATTAAAATGGCCAAAATCGTACAACGATTTAAACACTAATACAATATTATTATCCATAAACATTGGTGGGTGCGTAATATACATTTTATAATTAATAGTTATTTATGGAACAAGGCCGTGTACTAGGACTTTTTTTTATGAGAATGAATATTATTTGGCGAGGCGCAGGCCGAGCCAAATAATCATTCGAATAAAAAATAGATAGTTCACGGCCATGTGGCATACAAAATTTTGTGTGCAACTCTGAAAAATTACCAAAATTAAAGTTTCCATCGAATCTTTACATAAAATTAAATTTAGCAGTGTGCTTTGGTATGGTAACTAGGGCTTGCGTAGTTGCTGTTTATTATTGTCATTCCTATTTAATTGAAAGTGGTGCTGTTTTTTTGTGCTTTTTAAGGAAAATGAGCAGTGAAAGTGAAGACGATTGCATTCCTAATACTCCACGGGAGTTATACAAATCGCCGCAAAGGAGGTAGTTTCGAATTTATTACCTGATAAATCGAAAAAAGTTTACGAAGCTACGTATCGACTATTCAAGGACTGGTGTGGCGAGAAAAAGGTTAGAAACATTTCTGAAAGTGTGCTTTTGGCATATTTCGACGATAAATACAAGAATCGTAAACCATCAACGACATGGTCTGCATATTCCATGTTGAAATCTACGATAAACATAAACGACAGTATTATTATATGTATAATTAACAATGTTCGTAATCACATTTTAATAAATAACGTTCGAATTATCTAATAAAAGCTAATTTCATTCAAGATCATGGCCCGTAAAAAAAAGTCTTTGTCGGCCGGTAAAAAAAAGTCTTTTTTTTTTTACGTTGTCAAGACTTTATTTTACTATAAACAAATATGCTATTTCACGACTCAAAATCAAGAAAAAAAAGTGACGTTTTTTTGACAGTTGCAAGCAATAGTTATTTATGGAACAAGGCCGTGAACTATGACTTTTTTTATGGGAATGAATATTATTTGGCGAGGCGCAGCCGAGCCAAATAATCATTCGGATAAAAAAACGATAGTTCACGGCCATGTGGCATACAAAATTTTGTGTGCAACTGTGAAAAATTACCAAAATTAAAGATAAATAACGTTCGAATTATCTAATAAAAGCTAATTTCATTCAAGATCATGACCCGTAAAAAAGTCTTTGTCGGCCGGTAAAAAAAGTCTTTTTTTTACGTTGTCAAGACTTTATTTACGTTGTCAAGACTTTATTTTACTATAAACAAATATGCTATTTCTCGACTCAAAATCAAGAAAAAAAAAGTGACGTTTTTTTTGACAGTTGCACACAAACTATTATTTTTTTGTATACGCTCCCAAAATGAGCTATTTTACGGACTCATTTCAGTCCGTAAAATGAGTCTTTTTCGGACACTATCCCAAAAAGTCGCCATGACAACTTTTTCGGACACTATCCCAAAAAGTTGCCATGACAACTTTTTCGGACACTATCCCAAAAAGTTGCCATGACAACTTTCTAGGATCATTTAGGTAAATAAAGCAGAATAGTTTAATACAAATTAAAATCCGAAGCTCACTATTTTCGAGACATATTTACTCCGATCACATTAATCATTCTTAATAATAAGAGGTTTGAATGTGTTTTTGGGAGCTTTAACAAAAAAATGTTGTTTGTAACACGTACCTAAAACTTTTTTTCGGACTCATCTGTTATTCCGGACTCGGCTTCGCCTCGTCCGGAAACAACAACGATTCGTCCGAAAAAACATTATTTTAGGTACTTGTAACAAAAATAACTATTTAATGTGAGTCGTACAAAATAGTATATTATTATACGAGTTTCATAAGAGGGCCTATTGTAGCACGCGTGGGTAGCACAACTGCTACAATGCCCGTTATGAAACAAGTATAATATACTATTTTATCTACTTTGAGTTACTGATTATGTAGAAATTCAAAATTTCTGATATTAAAAATGTCGCATTACACAATCTAGGGATTTTTGGGCGTAACGTTGGCGAATTGTCAAGTGACATTTGACAGTCGCCATCTAACGGGCAAAGTATCTATTTCGTTGTTCTGATATTTGAATTAGTTTAAATTAAAAATTATTATTATATTATATTATATATAAATTAATTTAAATAACTAGAAAAAATTGTTTAATTAATTCGTTAAAAGTTAAGTTTAAATTATATTTGATTGTAGTAAATTTAATAAATACAGTTCAGAGTTTGTGGTTATGTATACGACATCTGACGTTTGTCGTTTTATGACCAAAGTGAAAGCAAATGTCACCAATCTTAAAAACCAAATAGTTACCAAAAACAGTTTAATAATAGAGGATATTATTACCAAAAACAGTTTAATAATAGCCTCTATTATTAAACTGTTTTCGGTATCATAATGGACCTATTATTAAATCAAAGTAGATAAAAGCCCTTTTTTGCACGCTTTTTAGTTTCAAAAACAGAGATTATGATTCAGGTATACTAAAAAATATTTTTCATAACAGTGCCATCTATTGGTGCTGGATTCCTTACAATTTATTCCATTTTTGGTCAATTTCATCCACTTTTCACACACAACTACTTTTTCCTTGACTGGAAATTAAGCTTCAAAAAAGTTATTTACATTTTAGTGAATGAACGTGAAACAACTCTCCCTAAAGAAGTAGGTTTTAAAATAAATTAAGTAGTTGATTTAGGGGTTAAATATCATCAACTATACGTGGTTAAAGTTTTTCACACATGCTTAGAATCACCTTGCATAGTAGATACAGGGAATTTTTCTTTTTAGTATACATAGCCTATGTATACTTTTAAAAGAAACGCTTCAAATTCGCCTATTGTGTAGGCAACCAATTATACAGACAACTCGAGCATGCTGTGACCACAGCAATCAAATTAGTTCAATGCTAAAAAATAAAATTAATCTTTATTTAGTGTCAAACAATTGTTAGAAAATTTAAATCAGAGGGATGCGTAATAAATTCCCATAAAATAAAAACTGAAAGTAATCAGGTTTTAACCGAATAAATTAAATGAAATATTTTATGCTACGTTGAATAATAATAATTAAAAAAAGTTTGCGATCGCCGGGAATTGAACTCGGATCAACTGCTTGAAAGGCAGGTATGCTGACCATTACACCATTTTGCCGCTGATGTATGTGTTTTGTACAAAAGAAATATAATGTGCACGGACCTTAGGGAAACATCCTGTCGATTTTTATATTTAATAAATAAGTCATTATCTGCGTCCTATATACCTACAAGGTGAAATACTTATTTAATATAAACACTGCATCAACATAACCTTCATACTCAAATAATTCACAACTGTAGTGACGTTTGTTTCTGATTTTTAGTTGTCGGTATAGTTGGTTGCATACACAATAGGCGAATTTGACGCGTTTCTTTTAAAAGTATACATAGGCAATGTATACTAAAAAGAAAAATTCCCTGTATATCATGCAACCAAGATCGAAACCAAAATCAAATATGCTATTGTATGACTACACAGGTTTACTTGTATTGCTTTTAAAAATGACATGTCACCGGCAAATATTTATTCAAGAAATACAAAAATTAATAAACATATTGAAATCACTAATAATATTGTAGGTACAAAGTGATTTTTTAAAAAGTCAATTGCAGCAAGCCTAGAAAAAAAGCTATTCCGTCTGCAGTCAGCTGTAATGAGCTTTGAATGACATTTACCTGTATGTCAAACTGTGTGACAGTTCAGGTAGTTAAAAATTTTGGCCCAACAAAATGTGAAAATGAATAAGTATTTAGTTAGTTTACTGATTTGTAATTTATTAAGGTAAGTAAATTACAGGTTTTTCGTCAAGATTTCTTTCTTTCTGTTACAATTTTCATATTGTCAGATTCTAAAGCTTAATATAGACGGGACAACCCCTAGGCTACTGCAATTGACTTTTTAAAAAATCACTTTGTACTTATTTAATTGTATTTTTGCCTACCTACACCTACGTATTTATTTTAAACAGTTAAAACAAACCTACTACAGTATATAAAATAATATTTTATTTAAATTAATAATAGTATTTAAAATAATAGAAGTTAAAAATAATATAAAGCTCGATAAATAAATTATTTGGTAACAGTAACAAAACCTGAAAGTAAAATAATTTGAAATATTCTGGAACAGCAATATTGTTGTGATTACATTATTTGAAAGGCTCTCCTCTGGCATTGGTTCCACAACAGTAGGATTTTTCTTTACTTCATTGCAACTTACAGTAAGCACACTATTTATCACAGCTAACATTAATTCTTTGATTAATTTAGCTGCTGCTGTTCCACATAATTTGGCAGTTTTTGTGTAATAGCAGTCCGCTATATCATGATAAGCCCTAAAAATGTCGCACAGAAATACTTTTAGGATACAAAACGTTTTTCAGATTAATTACTTGCACACTTTTTGATCTTCATCTTCTGTCCAATCTGCTGGGCCATTACAATCTTGTAAGTCATTGTGAAGTTCATGATAACATTGATAATGAAGTTCAAATTCTAAAATAAAATTTTGATTTTAAAACTAGTAGAATTATACAGAGTGACAGGGAAAGGTCCTATCAAGCTGATTTTAAAAATACTTCGGTCAAAATCGACAAAGTGCTTAGGGTTGCTAATTTGGTGAAAAACATACATACAATACTTGCCCTGTCAATACCCACTATATGTCACTGAATTAATATTTCTTCCGCTTAAAGCGAACGTCAGCGATCTTGTTTTGTTTGGCCAAAATACTCGTTATATACAACTGAATTAGTTTTACTAAAATAGGTTCTTTCTACAGTTTACTGTTTTATTGGGCGAGATCTAGGACGCGGTTTTTCAAGAATCTCTATGCATTTAAG
The DNA here is from genome assembly GCA_014611495.1 of Limonius californicus. Lineage (NCBI taxonomy): Eukaryota > Metazoa > Arthropoda > Insecta > Coleoptera > Elateridae > Limonius > Limonius californicus. The sequence goes on from JABXWE010102477.1 coordinate 7,188, forward strand.
CCATATTTGTCCCATTGTTCGTCCTAACTATGAATTTTTGCCTATCTATAGTGTAACATCTCGGGACCCTCTATATGATGTACGTTGTGTTGTGTTTCTTATTATTTCTTATGCAGTACCTAACGGATTCGAAATCTAAATAGCTGAACTTGATAAATAAAACGCTGTAGAGGTTTAAAACATTTATTGTGCAAAAACCACCTCAAGGCCAAAACTGCGGCTGCAGGCCGACTTGTCATTCGTTTACCCCCGGTATTCACCTGTACAGACTAGGGAAACTGCATTAAACTTAGTCAGGGCAATACATCTTGTAAATTAGCTTGTCGGAGTAAAGGAAATCCCCCCCTTGATTATTGCTCCCAGTACACAACAAGACATGGCGGAAGCAGGAAAGAATGTAATCTGTAGGAAAATCCTACAGGGGCGTCGGTCAAGCCAGAGCGCTCTACAGAAGGCGGGGAAAGGATGTAACCTCAAAGGAAAAATCCTACAGGGGCGCCGGTCAAGCCAGAGCGCTCTACTGAAGGCGGGGAAAGGAAGTAACGTTGAGGGAAAATCCTACAGGGACCGCCGGTCAAGCTAAGCGCTCATACTGAATGCGGGGAAAGGAAGTAACGTTGAGTGAAAATCCTACAGGGGCGCCGGTCAGGCCAGAGCGCTCATACTGTAAGCGGAGAAAGGAAAGTAACATCGAGGGAAAATCCTACAGGGACTTCGGTCAAGCCCAGAGCGCTCTGAAGGCGGGGGAAAGGATGTAACGTCGAGGTGGAAAATCCTTCAGGGGCTCCGGTTTTTTCAAGCCCAGAGCGCTCTCTGAAGGTGGCCAAAGGACGTATCGTCGAAAGGTGAAAATCCTAACAGGCGCCGGGTCAAGCCAGAGCGCTCTACTGAAGGCGGGGAAAGGAAGTAACGTTGAGGCGAAAATCCTACGGGGCGCCGGTCAAGCTAGAGCGCATCTACTGAAGGCGGGGAAAGGAAGTAACGTTGAGGGAAAATCCTACAGGGGCGCCGGTCAAGCTAGAACGCTCTACTGAAGGCGGGGAAAGGAAGAAACGTTGAGGGAAAATCCTACAGGGGCGCCGGTCAAACCAGAGCGCTCTGCTGAAGGCGGAGAAAGGAAGTAACGTTGAGGGAAAATCCTACAGGGGCGCCGGTCAAGCTAGAGCGCTCTACTGAAGGCGGGGAAAGGAAGTAACGTTGAGGGAAAATCCTACAGGGGCGCCGGTCAAGCCAGAGCGCTCTACTGAAGGTGGGCAAAGGAGGTATCGTCGAGGGAAAATCCTACAGGGGCGCCGGTCAAGCCAGAGCGCTTTACTGAAGGCGAGGAAAGGAGAGCAATGGTTGAGACTATTTTCAAAATACGTGGGTGATTTTGAAAATGATGTGCTTCGATGAACGACTATGAAATAATTGTCCTATTTTAATAGTTCGTCCCTATTTATAGGAAGAAACTACGTGGCTAAAACAAATTATGACTTCTTGCAAAATATGTTCCCCAAACTGAGCCTTAAAATTTTACCCAAATAATTTAATCGTTATGGGAAATTTAATTAGAACTGCCCCAAAATCTTTCAAGTCGGCAAGCTTAACTCATAAGAACGTACAACAAAACAATAAATTACAAGAGATTCTAAATAACGCAAAATTAACTACAACTAACTAAATTACAAAATAAAGCCGAGTTAGATATGTGAGTACAAAATCTGTTTATTAATATCCTGACCCTCAAACTCGAGAGCGCGAAGAACTGACCTACAATTGCGTAATCTTACTACAACAAACAAACGGAAACGAAAATTCAACAACTAGCCAAAATAATTTCAATTCAATTGCTGTAAGGCTAGAAATCTTCAAAAAAATATAAGCGTCCCCACACATTAGTTGGTAAATAATTAAGCAAATCAGGTCACCGTGAATTTAAAAACAACCTGGATACGCCAAACTGTAGTTTAAAACAGTCGCCAGAGGGCGCTAGTTACGGACTTTCGTTTTTCTTAAATTCACTACTCACCATTAAAAAGGGTATTAGTGTAATTTTTGGTATTTTGGGTTAATGTTCATCTGGATTTTCAAACTTCAAATGCAGCTCTGAGAAAAAGGGAATATAAAAATTACAATAAATTTTCAAAATATTTGTGTGGGATTTAGGGTAGATGATGATGATGATGATTTGAAAGGGCGAGATCTAGGACGCGGTTTTCCAAGCATCTCTATGCACTTAGGCCACATTTGGCCCATTGTACACCCTAACTAAGAATTTTGCCTATCTGGGGTAATTCCAACTCCAGTAGTGATTTTTAACGTATCTCACATCGCAGTGGCACGGGACCTACGGCTTTACGTCTTATCCGACAGAAGGCGCATTTTCAGATTTTTCCCCGCTAGAAAAATCTCGCCGACCTCAGCCAGGTTCGATCCCGCGTTCCTCGGATCTAAAGGCAGACGCACTAACCACTAGACCACCGAGGCCGGCGATTTAGGGTAGAACTCAAATAAATTTCCCATACCTTATAGGTATAGGGTAAGTATTGAAATCATGAAAATTTTCGAAATCGAGATTTTAACGGATATATCCGTTTTGGGTCTCTAGGAACCCAAAAAAGTGGTTTTTAAAAAATGTCTGTCTGTGGGTGGGTATGTACGTACGTACGTACGTACGTATGTACGTATGTACGTATGTGACGCTCCTACAGCCGAAAGTATTGCTCCGATTTTGATGCGCTTTGGAATGCGGGGTGTATCGAAAATTCATCGAAAAAATAAGCTTTTCAAAAAAATCCGAAACCGGAAGCGGAAGTTACGCATGTTTTTTTGGTATCACTTTTTTCGTGATTACAATTTTGAAACTTTTATCGCGGATAACGATAGAGGGTCATAAGACAAATCTGTTAGTTTTTTGCCGAACTCGCTAGCTTTAAAATGAAGGGCGCTATGATTTTTTGAAAATTTCTAGTTTAACGCCCAATTACTCGAAAACGGATGAATCGATTCAAATGATTTTTATTTTCTGAATAGTATATGATGGGTAAAATGAGGTGATATAAAAAGTTTTTTGAAAAATTATAAGGGGCCTAAATTACGAATTTTCAAAATTTTGGAAATTTTCAACAAATTATTTCTCAAAAACTGCTCCAAGGAATTCTTTTAAACTTCATATGTCGATAGACCTCGCAAGGGGCTATCGATATGTCTTTTGAAGAACTCCGTAATTTTCCTGTGGCGCCCTCTACGAAGCTTGGAAGTTTGAAACTTCAAACTCCTTTAATTAATAAACGAAAAAAGATAGGAAGCTGGGGTTTTCACTGAATCGCTCAGTACGTAATGGAGCATATGAATATGCAAAGAAATATTACACTCGTGGATATATGTAAGCGCCCCGGCCCCCTCCCCCTCTTTTTTAGAAAAATATTTTTTTTATTCTAACGGTTGTTATTTGTTTGCGTCAAAGAATCTTTTTCCGCGAAAATAAAAAAAATCGATTTTTTATGCCTTACAAAATATAATTTCCAGGGACTTAGAAAATTTTACCTCGGTAGCAACAGCGATCGGTACTAGTTAGACCGCGCGACGTATATAGTAGAGAATGAAGTATGCCTGGTTGCATATTAAAAGGAAATTAAGGGGCACCGCAGATATTTGGCGGGACTTCTTACAAACCTTGTAAGTCTGTTCGTTACGAGACAAGGTTTTAGGATAGCACTTGAACAACCGTTTTGAGGAAAATAACTCTACTGTTGAATAAAGATGATGAACAGTTTCCAGTATGGGAAAGTCCAGGGAGGCAGTCGCGTCCACTTACTTCAAAAGGCTTTCCTAAAATGTATTGGTTATGTTGTTATGTACATATATCCGTTTTCCATGCAGTAGTGCTTTATAATCTTCTGCATTCATCGCACTATTAGGATAATTAAATTTTAATGAAATATCGAGTTGACATGAATTGTTTTGTACTTTTATGTGGATTTTGTAGTTAGTGTGGATTCAGATTTCCATGACCTGATTGAAGTTCCATCGTAGTAGATCTATACGGAATATCCAAGATAAACGTAACATGCATGATATAGATAACTTTTTTATTATCAATGATACCGTAGATGGGTTTTGAAATTATATTTTTATGTAAATTAGGAATCTCTCATTAAATTCCGCCTTCCATTTCAAGGTATTGAGTTCAACTGTATTTTATTTTAACTAAGCGTTGAAAGCGGTACTTTATTATGGAAATAACTCTTCTTCCATTTGATAGGTTTATTTTTGTAAGCAACAAAATTACATGTTTGTGTAGATACGTCATTTTTAATGCAAACCCAAAGAAGAAAATGTATTGCGATTAAATCTGAGGATCTTGCTGGCTAATTAATAATTCCTATAGTTTGCTATGCCAAAACAATTTTTTACTATAACTGAGAAATTCGTAAAAAATATCTTTTTACTTCTCGGTTTGATTAAAATGTTTTTTGTTGATTTGTAACCTACTGTAAAATATTAATTTTCATGGTCTACCTACTGTAAGAGAACGATTTTTCGCCTACAATATGCAATATACCAGAAGAAAGAGCTTCTTCCAATGACAAGTACCTATTTAATAAACAAAGCTGATGTCTGTGTCGTGAGATCTAGAGATTTGAAGACTACATAAAAAGTGCCAACGTTAAAACAGTTTTGTGAAATGAAATATGAAGAAGTTCATGAGTCTGTTTGCTTGGGAGCAAGGATAACAAGCAAAGGTGAAGAAGGAAAGGAGACTGATGCATACACAAACAGACGCGTTGGAGCGATAAATCGCAATAATAGTGAAGCAGCTCTCAAGAGGTACAAAGATACAGTGGTGGCTCGTGAGTTAAGAAAGAGGGTGGGCACAAGAAAACTTACCTATTTTTTGTACATAAAATCCATTCTCCTATTTTTCATGTTGGAAAAGACTTTGTTGTCAAAATCCGGGATAGACTGGACGAACTTCTTTTCTACGGATAGGACCGCCAATGCGTTCAGTCGATCTTCTGACATTGTGCCTCTCAGAAAAGTTTTAATGCGTTTGAGGGTGGAAAAACATCGTTCACATTCTGCTGTCGACATGGGCGTTGTACAAATAATATCCAACAGTTTGTATGTTTCCGTCAAAACCTTTTTTAGGTTGTTGTCTGCTATGAACACTAAAAGTGGCAAAATACCACCTACGTCACACATGTCATCGCGCTCATAAATTGCTGAAAGTTCACTTTTCAATGTTACACTGTCCAACATAGGATAAGATTTCACAGTTTCATCAAAATATTTTTGTGGAAATGCATGCCTATACCAAAGACCAAAAGGGTTCAAAAATTTGTCCATTAAACACGTATCGAATAATAACAACCATTTGCTGATGATTAGAAGTGTCTGTAGTTTCATCGGCCTCCAAAGCAGTGAAATTTGCAGATTTAATTTCTTTTAATATTTCCTGCTTGTAAATTTGTAACATTGCATCTAGCAATTCGTTCTGAATAGTTTTTGAGACGCCTTTAAACACTTGTGAACCTTTCATATGTATTGCAAGCACAGCGTCTAATTCGGCAGCAAAGTTGATTAACCCTACATAATTCCTGGAGTGTCTGATGTTAATGTTTCATCGTAACCTCGCAACGCCAGTTCAAAGACGCCGCAAAATTTAATACACATAATTAACCGGCGCAAAATATGACGATTTTTTTCCACGTCTTCGTTGTACTTAATTTTATGTAGCAAATAAGCACCTTGTAGTTGTTCACGGATGTCCACTTTGCCTAAAACACTAAAATCCATGCACGCATTCATGTGAGAAACGGAAGATTTGTGTTTCTTTGCCCTCTCTGCAATGTGTTTTAAATCATTCACCCCTTGTTTATTCCACGCACTAACCTCTTTCTTAAAAATTAAGCACATAAAACAAAACAGTTTATTTGTTACTGAACATCCGCACATCCAATCGTATTTTTCATAGATATTCTTGTTGAATGTTCTATTGTACGTTCGGGTTTTACTTGTCGAACTGTAGTTTATCTGAAGATCAGGAATAGGCCTTCCTTTCTTCTTAATTAAAAGTTTTTCCTCAAATGATAGCGGGTTTTTTAAAAGATTTTGCACGCAATTAATTTCCATCATTGAAAACACGTCACGTTCGTCTTTGAATTCACACGCGCGATTGCGCGAAAACAAAACACTACGGTCGAAAGTCAAACGTTGACTTTAAATGGGGAACGCTTCGCTCGGTGCCCTATTCGCCTGGTATATCGCGTATAGCGAAGATAACCGATAGCCAACCGAATCACCTCTACATGGGGAACAAATCAGAGCGTTCCCCGGAAAATAGTTTTGAGGCTGTTAGCCGCGCTTGTGGTGCGGAAGGAAAATTTGATACCATCGTTAAAATAATGAAATTAAAATAATGCACTGAAATACATGCGAATTTCTTTCTGTGTTTATCTTGGTGGTTGGGTGGGCACGTGCCCTTGTGCCCTTTAGTACAAGCCGCCACTGCTCTTGCCATTGTAGGCAGTATACTTATCCCACGATAGTTATGACACGATCTTTTGTCACCTTTTTTATATATTGAAATTAGTTATGAATGATTCCAATCTTCTGGCACATCTCCCCTATTTTCTATTTTTTGAAACATTTTAGTTATCCTTTCTATTTCTGCCTGACCTCCATTCTTCAAAAGCTCTATTCTAATATTTCCCGGTCCTGCTGATTTATTGTTCTTACCGTCTTTTAGTGTTTTCATAATATGTTCCGCTCTTATTTCACAGTTGTTTATTGGCTCTCCGTTGTTTTCCAGTTCTTTTTGTGGATTCATGTATTCTGGTCTTCTTTCTTGTAATAGTGGTTCATAATGTTGTCTTCACTGTTTTGGGGTTATTAAGCTTATTGTTGTTTTTCTTTTCATATCCTGTCGTATGCTTCGTATTACCCTCTATGCTTCCCTGAATTTACTGTATCCTATGGTATTACTTATATTTCTACAGACTGTGTCCCAATATTCGTTTTTTTCCTGTCTAACTTGCGCTTTAACTTGTCTTTTACATTTCACATATTGTTGTCTTGATTCAAGTGTCTTTTCTGTTAACCACTTACTGTACATTTTCTTTTTATATTCAATTTTTTCTTTTAGCATTGTACTAAATATTTCGGGGGTTTTGGCATTTCTTTCTTCACTTGCTAAAGCATCTCAACCCCTTGTCCTGGTGGACCGAGTGATTTATCGTCAAGTTTGTCTTCCTCTAGCCTTTAGCGAACCAACACTTTAACCACAAGGCAGTGGTGCCGTACCGTGGCAGGAATGATCCTTACAGGATGCAATCAGCCGGGCCAGCTGAATCCTATGGTTTTTTAAAGAGGTGCTACTCCTCTATCCCTCACCTTTTTTCAACCTGCCTTGGGACAAGCTTTGGCGGGCTTGCAACCTATGTACATTCAATTATTAATTTGTTGAACTTACATTAAGTATTACTCATAGTAGCTGGGCACCACGGCATAACAATATAATTATATTTTTTAAATATGTACAGCATATTTTCCCAACCTTGCTACTGATTGATACTTAAAAAATATCTCTTACGAATGAGCTTTATATATCATAAATTAAAACAATACAGCTGGCATACAAGAACATTTCTATGCTACCATTAATTTTAACCATACATTTCTAGCTATGTTTTACTGTACATAAGAGGATTGCAATGGTTGTAACCGAAATAATTATATCCATTATTGCAGTTGCGGGTTGTTAGAAATGTATTATCTACTCGAAATAATCAAAACTCGTAACCCACATGTAACCAATACAAATTTATATCAAATAGCATTTACATCAAATGTGGCGCCTGACATTGCGGTATTTATCAACAAAATACTTGACGCAGAAACATCCGTCAGAGTTCAAGCAGATAGCATTCGAAAGTAAGAGTTCTTAATGCGACGTTCGATTTAATCTTGATTTCGTTACGGTTCACGATTATCGAATTAAAAGTTATTGACTTCGCTGTTTGGCTATGATTTGCAAATTTATTTTAGATTAAATCTCGCTCAAGGCTACAAGTGTATTGTCAGTTGCCTACGGCACATAATAGAGGTCCCGCATTAGGGAACATTCAAATTCAAGTGTTGGTCTGAATGATTCATTAGATCTAGTGGGTGTCTAATTTCATTCGGCAGTATTATCTTTCATTCCAAATGTTAAAAAGAACCTTTTGAAACTGATTGCCTTTTTTGAGAGCAAAGTTAGTTTCGGGAACAAGAAAAAGCATTATTTTACATCGGATTCTTTCAAGAACATCATTAATAATCATTTTTGGGAAAAATTATAAATCACTTCATGTAGAAATTGTAGAGATGTTTTCGAAGAGATTGGATAAGAACAGAAAAGACACAAAACGTATAAAAGTTTTGTGGGTATTTTATCATCCATCTGTCATATTTCATGATACTACAAGGGAATTATAAATAAATCGTAAAAAAGCGGTCGCTACATAACCAGGTTAATATCGCAGCCTTTATCAATTTTAAAATCTACAGAGAATTGATTTTGAAACCAAATATCTTTTATAAATGCAATTGCATCATTTTTCATTAACGAATTGAATAAACATGCGAGTCTGATAATATCACGACTTATCAACAGACATACTATTTACGATTGCATATAAATATGTCTTATCGACAATGAGTTTCGGGGTGTGCCTACAACGAAGTAGAATGGGCATTCATATTTATTCTACTGGTCGTAAAAAATGGTGGTCATCAATTTTGTCCGCGGGCGTGGTTGTAAGTAATGAGATTCACTATTTATTGTCAACATAATAAAATGTTCTATTTGTCCAATGTTTTATTGTCATTAGCGACATATTCGTTATAAACATTATTTAAGGTCGGCATTTTGAGTCTGACGCAGTACAGATAGCTGTGGAAGGCTTTTTCAATCAGCAGCAGCCACAAGAATTCTATGAGCAGGGTTTACGTCGGTTAGTAAAACAATGGGATAGGTCCCTTAACTGTGACGACAATTATTTGTAATTAAATTGTTGAATAAATTTTTTACAAAGCAATGATGGGTTTCAATTGAACACGCCTATTTAAAAAGATACTGAATATATTCAGTTAAAACAGCAACTTTTATACAGGTTTGTATAATTTACAACATTGATCAGTAATAGAAAAATGAGCAAAATAGTTCAATAATTAGACTTTCCCATACTTAAAACAATTTGTATCTGGATATTGGATAAAGCTGTAGATAATTCTTTTGCTTATGTAGTACTGTTAGTAATTGCAATTACTGTGCTATTCTGCTTAGGTGGTTTGCGAGCTATCCAAGGTAGTCTAGGGGTTGTGTACCCGCGCAGGGTTCCGTTTTAAGCTGCTTAATGCTCGGGGGATCGATGATTGGGTATGATCACTCGAACTGACCTCGGCCTGATTGACTAGCCAGTGATCTCTGTATTGCACTTTGCAGAGTGACCTGAGAGCCTGTCTCTCACTCTTTTTCTTGTGAGGCACGTACGGCGACTTGCAGAGCTCTTTTGGTGATCACATTAACATGGGGACAATTATTGGCCGGTACCCGGTACAGGTTAGATACATCAGTCAAGATCTACTAAAGACGGCCCTGTCAAGGACACCCCACCATGAACGAGAACTACTAGAGAGGTCCTGTCATGGTGCCGAAGGTGAGCTACAAAATGCGACCCGGAATCATACGGGTGGACATCCGACCCCTGTAAGTAGAAATGTAGAAATTGCAATGTAATGTATTATTGTTTGTGTGTTCCATGCTCTGCTGGTGCTGAAATGGGGTTGTTCCTGTTTGTGTGTTTACTTTATGAGAGCACCGCGTATATGTCTGAAGCAGTCAATTCCTGAGCTCTCAGGATAGTATTGATGAGTACACATAACCGATTTCGAGACCCTATCGGTATGTGTTTACTTATTTATTATATTTAGTTTGTAAAAATTCCCACCGCCCGTCCCGATGCGGCAAAGACTCTCCTACAATATTTCTCAAAAACAGTTGCGTCTACATGAGATTGCGTTCTAATGTTATACGATACAGAAAACCCTAATATTTTGTAATTTTTAGTGTTCGAATGAAGGATGTCAATTAATGATAAAAATTCGGCATTCTTGAAAAACACATATACAGGGTAGGTACAAATAAAGAAACATTGATATTATGTGAAGTGGTTACCGGGTGTCAAGACTGGATATAATAAGGAACGATGAAATCAAAAAAATCATTACTACAAAGACAAACATTATAGAATGGGTGGAAAGGAAACAATTGGTATGGTTTGGTCATCTAAATCGGATACCAGAGGCCAGATGGCCAAAACGAATATTACCTTGGGTACTACCACTACAAATGAAAAAAGGAAGACCCGTGGGGGACGGAATAGAGGAAGCAATGAATACTAGAAACTTGAAGAGAATCACCATGGATCGAAAAGTATGGAAACTGGGAACTGAGATGCGACTACGACTCTAGAAAGCCACTATACAGTGAAACCTCCTATTACGGGCACTCCCTATAAGCGGACACTTCCTATAAACGGACACATTTCATAGAACCAATGTTCTGCTATTATTAACACATGTTAAATAGCCTCTTTTAACCGGACCCTCTAATACACGGACACGGACAGTTCATAAGTCTCATTTTTAGGAAAAATTGCCCCCCTTAACCGGACATTTTGCGCATTTGCGCATATTACATTATGTCACCGTCCTGGTGAAATTTAATACTAGTACTTCCTGTTATAAATATTTGAGCCTTATCACGGTTTTCGCAGAACAAATTTCAACTTGTATTTCTTTACTGTAATTTGTTTGTAAAGTGCAGAACTTGTTGATTTATGAATTTTATAAATTCAAACTTATATTAAGCAGTTTAACTGCGGTGTTCGTAGGCAATAATTATTTATAATTATAATTATTGTAGTTATGTTCAATAAAATACACTTTTCTGCATGTTTTAATAATTTTTGTGTTCTCTCTTAAACGGACACTTCCTATACCCGTACATGATTGTTTCTTTTAAGCGGACGCCTCCAATAAACGGACAAAAAGTGTGGAGCCATCGGTGTCCGCTTATTGGAAACTTCACTGTATACAGTGTGGTTGATTTTTCATTATATACTCAGTAATTTCCTCAAAATCCAAGAAATTAAAAAATTCAAAAGCTATTCTAAAATAACTTTATGCGCTCTTTTCAACCGTCCAGAACGGATTGTCTCTTGAAAAACAGAAAAGCAGCATTTTGAAGATTACTTTTTTAAATGGAACACCCTATATTTTTTTGATATTTTAGTATTTTATTAAATTCTTTACACTTTTAAAAGTGGAAATTTCAGGTGGGGGGGGGGGCAGGGGTACCCCCGCTTGCCTTATGCTGTGGGCGTCCATGGAAGTAACCCATTGTTCGGCGAAGTGTCGAAATTGTGTTACTTAATCTTCTTATTTTAGAAGTGGGTGGCGTTAATTCCAAATGTTTCCTTGCTTGCAATGTAGACTTAAAAATTCACCACCTCCTGATTGAGATATTATCGTCGGGTTCTTTTTTTCGAAATTTGCAGATTATCGACTGTCTTTTGTGGAACTAACATTCTTCTATTGTTTTTTTAATAATTTACGTCCAAGATAAATCGTAATAATTTGTGGGCCATCAGAATTCGAGGATTAAGTTTTTGACAGTGGCGTCCGCGGCATGCTGATCTGGTCGATACTTCACTAGGTTGTACCCTCCATGTATCGACAAGCCACGTTCTAAAAGGGACAAAACTCTTTACTATAGTAACCGATCGGCCTTGCAGATAATTGTTTTGAGGTTATCTCGTTCCAACCAGTATAGTGCAGCGTTAGGGTAGAAGGCCACTTCTATCTGCATAAACCCCATCTCCCTAAGTCTGCTAGTTCCGGAATTACAAAGTTCTTAGAAAAAACTATCGCGCCCCCGGGATAGTACATTTTTAATGAAATAATGGTATTGTTTACAAATAACTTTTTTTGTGGAAATCAATACAATCTGTTGCAAAATATCACATTATTTATATAATTTTTGTGGTGTGAGCGTATATAGGAGATACCGCTACACTCCATATATTTTTTCCAATCCAAGCATAAGGTATTTTTTTTTTTACTAACATAAGCTAAATATCTCTAAAACTGATTTTTTTCAACATATAAGTACAGGGTGTTCTGCCAAAGTATGTCGTAAATTTGAAAATCTGCCAAGGACTCAAAATAGGCAGAAAAGTTTATACGAACATGATCTCCGATCTTCTGTTATAATGATACAATACATTTTGTTTTTTTCAGTAACACTACACAGTAGTAGTTTAACATTGTAAATAGATTGAGGTTAAGAGCGTATAATTAAATAAAATATTTAATATGATTTCCTTACAAGCTTCTGTTCGGCGCACTGACGATTTTCGAACTCGTTCAAAAATCCCTGGCGCCCTTTTTATAGAATCGCTAACATTTTGAATTATATTCACTAGATCATTCCTTCTATTCGCTGTTCGTGCATACAAAGGTAAAAGTCTCGAGGGTTCAGATCCGGCATCCAAAATCTGGACCTCCTACTCCAATTCATCGTTGAGGATAGCTGATATCAAGAAATTGCCTTGCAACTAATGCAAAATGAGCAACTACCCCAAAGTTCATAAACCAGGAATGAGGTCATTTTACGAGCGGCACATCGTTTAAAAGATCGGATAACGAGTTCCTCAAAAACCGTGCATAATTCTCGCCATTAAGTAGGTTAGGTAATTCAAATCGTCCAGTCAGACGATCACCTAGTATACCACACCAAATATTAGCCGATAATTGTCTTCGGTTTTTTAAGCGTTACCTGCCCTAAATAATTGTACACTGTGCATGTATCTAATAAAAGATTTAATAAATAACGAACATAACTACGGTAACACAAATAATAATAATAATGAAACATGGACAACTTGAATACCATCGACCTCTCCGCAGTAGTGTCGGTGTAAGAGTGTTAGTCTTCGTATTGATGGAATGCGTTTCTCAATCCCTTTTGTATCCAGTAGGACGTGACATCATCTTGGAAAAAGAGTTCGTATCGGTAACGCTTTCCGTGAGTCCGAGGAATTTATGGATCCGGTGGAATTTATGGATCCGGTGGAATTTTTGGAAGCTGCCGCTACATCACTCCCTGGCCAATGATAACGATACGATTTTGAATATGTCCTTTGTTGTAGTGGCCGTCGAACGACGTCCTGACGCACGAAACATGTTTGTAGATGGTCAGTGGGTGGTTGTAGTATGGCATGAGCCCGCAGGAGCGTCGAGATCGGCTGTGCCTGCAAGCGTGGCGTGAACAGGGATCTTGGCGCGGGCCTCAGGAGTGGCGTGTTCTACGTAGGCATCTAAGTTGGTTTGTCCGCAGGAGCGGCTTACTCTGCGTGGGCAACGATATCTACGCGGGCGGCGAGGTCGACTGAGCCCGCAGGAGCGGCGTGCGCTGCGTGGACAGTGAGGCGACTGGGCCCGCAAGACCGGTCTAATCAGCGTGGGCGGCGAGATCAGCTGGGCCCACAGGAGCGGTGAGTATCGAGGTTGTCCTGATAAGATGACTTCGCAGAAGCGGCGACCGTTGCGTGGGGAGTGAGGCGACTGGGCCCGCAAGACCGGTCTATTCAGTGTGGGCGGCGAGATCAGCTGGTCCCACAGGAGCGGTGGGCATCGAGGTTGTCCTGATAAGAGGACTTCGCAGTAGCGGCGACCGTTGCGTGGGCAGTGAGGCGACTGGGCCCGCAAGAGCGGGCTATTTAGCGTGGGCGGCGAGATCAGCTGGTCCCGCAGGAGCGGTGAGCATCGAGGTTGTTCTGATAAGATGAGCTCGCAGGAACGGCGCCCGTTGCACGGGCGGCGTGGCCCGCACTGTCGCCGTGCTCTGCGTGGGCAGCGAGATTCATTGTAAACCGCGGTTGCTGCGGGTTCGTTGTGAACCGCCGGGCCGGCGGGCTGCTGCGTTTCGAAAGGCTCTTGGAGCAAGCATAGCACGTGGCGGGCTCTCATGTTGTAAAACTGTCAGTTACGGTGGATAGTTAGCCTCCGGCACCAAGTCGCTGTTGCCCGTCATTGTTGTAGCATTGACGATGCACAGGATACAAAAAAAACACACAAGTAAACACAATAAGAAAAAAAAATTTTTTATTCAGTTCACTAGATCACGTCGGGGTCACCACTTTAGGCGTTGCTTGCGCTAAATACTTGTACACTGTACACGTTATAAAAGATTCAATAAATAACGAACATAACTATGCGTTAGCACAAATAATAATAATAATGAAACATGGATAACTTAAATACCATTGACCTCTCCGCAGTAGTGTCAGTGTACGAGTGTTAGTCTTCGTATTGATAGGATGCGTTTCTCAATCCCTCTTTTCTTCCCAGCGAACGTAACATCATCTTGGAGAAAGCTGATTCCATTGTTCGTACCGCTGGGAAAATCTGGTTGCTACAGTAACGTATTCCGTGGGTCCCACGAATTTATGGATCCGGATATGGAATTCTTGAAAGCTGCTGCTGCAGTTTCTTGAAAAACGAACAATATGTGGATTTTTAGTGTCCCAAATATGATTGTTGTAAAAATGAAAAAACCATCTTTGGTAAAGCAAGTTTCGGCTGCATAAAGTGTGGGTTTAGAAAATCTAGGATTCTGGGCTAGTTGCTGTAAGAATAAAGGAGTCGCTGATTGTTGTCTAGTAACACTAAAGCTTACACTTTTTGAAAATGGTAAGGTTACAGCACCTGTTCGCGAAGTACTCTCCTTACAGTAGTTTTGGAAACATTTATCTTCACAAAATTTTTGGCACACTAATTTCTAGATTGTGAAACACATTGTCTAAAATTTGGGCTTTAAAGATTGGATTTAGACGTATATTACGGTCCCAATCAGTCGTACGTCGTTTGAATAATCCAGTTTCTCTGAGGCTTCGGTCGCTTGATAAAAAGGTTCTCCTATTTGCTAAACGACGATTCTAATATTTGATATTTTAAAAATTGCGGTGCTTTAGCCCCATTCATCAGCTTTACCCAAAGCAAGTTGCACATCAACATATTCTACAAAGGTGTAGTCCGTTTTGATAACGGGGATAAATATTTAAGCGCACAGTGACCACAACACTTCAATGATACTTCACAGTAACATATGACATACGTTTAATTGTTGTTTCATATACGCCTAACGCCTAACGCCAGGGCCAAGCTTGCATTACTAAATTGTGCTGTTACTGAAAAAACAAAATATGTTGTCACTTGTAATACGGGATCTGAGACCATAAGTCCATGTAAACTTTTTTGCTTATTTTAAGTTAGTTTCTGAACAGGTTTCCAAATTTACGACATACCTTTGCGGGACATCCTGCATTTTAGTATGGGTATCTAAATTTTGGTATTAAAACTGAAATACTCTATAAAATCCAAAACACAATATGATGTAAAGTATATAAAATATACAAACTGTTATGTTCATTTAATTGTGCCACTCTGTCTGGATTAGAGTCGTTTAATTGCCGCTTTATAGGAATTAAAATTCTATTTTAATTGCCATCTTCTTATGTTGATTACAGTTTTCGATATTTTTCTTTTAAGATTGAGTTATGAGGGGCCAATTTCGCAAAGCCTTGAGGTTTCCCTTTGTAAGCTTAAATTGCCGATTAATGTTTTGGTCTGCGCCTGACCCTGAATGCTTTCTGTGAATTTACGTGTCTTATTATTCTGGAACTATTTCATCACATTTCGTAATGTGGTGTAATATTTTTGGGGAATGTTCACGTTGCGTTGAGTTCTTCGGTAAGGTTTCCATCTTCGCTAGACTCCGGTCTACCTAATTACATCGACGGGGACCGTGAATTAATCAGGTACTGCAGGGGCGGCTTATGTTTTCGATTGGTATCCATCGCGTGTATTTTCGTATCGCTGTTTCACCGTGGAGTGAACAGAATATAAGTGTGGGATTTAAAGAAAACACGCTGGAATTTTTATTCCTGGAAAAGCAATTAATTACAAATTTGCTGATCGCCTTTGGCGGATTAGCATCGAGCCCATTCATTGTTCCTGTACCTGTGCCGTTGCTGCGGCAAATATTTCGTTTCGGAATTCTTCCGAAGGATGTCTACCTTTTCCCTGGATCTGAAAATACCCCAGACTTGTGCCTGCCTCTCTCTCGATTTCATTCATCGAAATTCAAGATAAAGTAACCAGTTTGTGGTGTGAAAAAGAAACCTTTTACGCGTTAACTTGCAAAATTCTAAGTGATTCAACCCGTTTTTTTATGCAACAAGAAGCGACCTTCAGTCGCCGTTTTTGGTTTACTAAATGTAAAGAGTAATTATATATATTGTATTATTCGTGTGAAATCCGAGGCCACTGGCCACGTAGTCGTTTGGACAATTTAAATAACGTACGCCAGCGACGGCAAGTCCCTCCTCTTGAGCGCTCAAATTTGTAATATAGAACTATTAAATTACCATTTGCCGTCATTTTTGTATTGTCATTTGCAGTCGTTTAATTATATGTATGTTAAAATTCATTACATCTTTCATTATTTTGTATGTGTATTTGTGTGTGCATGAATTTTGCAAGCTTTCTAAACAGAAGGAGGCACAATAAAGGCGGCGCCCACTAATTTTGACCTACTCTGTACACAAGCAGGAAGATTTCTCTCCCGTAAGCGATTTCCGTGAACTCCCCCTACAGTTTCTGAGCTAAGCTGCAGGCCTTTTTCCATCTATCCGGTTGCGGGTCGACGAAAAAGCTCGTTAGGCCCATAACAAAACCCACTACCAAATTAATTTGAATGCACTTTCCCAACGGATATTTCCTTTAAAGTACCAAACATGGTTTATGTATGACATCCTGTACCCTATACTTATTAGCTTAGAAAAGGTAAATAAAAAATGTATTCGTTTAGTTTTTAGTTATTTAACATTCATATATGAAACTCAGCAGTCAACTTTATTATACAAATACGTTTTTGAATGTTTTTAACCGTAGCGTGGTAGCCTGAAACGTCGTATTTGCATATCTTATCTGAATGGGAAAAGACAAATGCAATGGAATCTTAAATGCTACCAAAATCAATAAGAAATAAATCACCTTAATGGCTTGGCAAGGTACCCCCCAGCTGTTACTTGCAATTTATTCAGTTAGTTAATTTAGATTAATGATGTATATTTTGAAAAATTACTCCCGCAAAGGCGCATTTGTAATTAAAAAATTTTTAAAGTCTGGAACTTGTCAGAATTTCTTATGTACTTATTTTTTAAATAATTAACTAAAGTTTGTTAATAATGATTAATAACAGTTAAAGATAAAACAATAAATATGTGTCAAAGTAAGTTTCTTTTCCAGGAACTACTGGAAATGTTAGGTTTGTTATTCGTTCTGGATGTATTCAAAATGGACGGTGAGATTGTTATTCAAACTAAACATTTTCTGTGATAAATCAACGCCAGCTTCATTGTGACTCGTCCAGTGGGTTATTACTGCGTTTGCCTAAATCGGTCCTTCCTGGAAAACTTAAAAGAAATCTAGTCAATGAAACATTCACCTTTGACACTTCACGTTTGAAATCTGGTTATTCTTCCGCTTGGTAAATTACTCATCTGGTAAAAGTTAATTTTTTGGCCACTGTCAAGTTATACAGTAAAACTATAATCGCGGTGAAATTTTATATTTTATACCACTTTTAAAGTTTTGAAAATGTTACCGTATAAATAGTAATATTTTAAATTGTATATACATATGTAAAAGATAGTAAGGTACAGCAAATTAAATAAAAAAAAATTTGTCAGAAGTGGGATTCGAACCCACGCCCACAGAGTGGACTGCGACCTGAACGCAGCGCCTTAGACCGCTCGGCCATCCTGACTATGATACAACTCTCTCGTAATGATGTTAACACGGTACGTATTTTATTTTTATATCAATTCCTTTGTAATATGATCATTATTAATTTATTTTCTACAGCGGAATTCCTTTTAATCCTTATTTACGTTACTAGATTATCACGCATCGTTTATATCTGTATTAATCAGCCAATTTAAACAAATTCTATTTCTTTGTAAATAATAACGTTAAACGGGTTGCATAATTAAACTTCTGTTTTTTTCCTAACAAATCATTTGAAGTTCTAAATTTTCTTGATTGGCAGTCGATAAAGGTTTGTTTCTTTTCTAGTAGCAGAATTTTCTATACTTAATTTTATAAGTTACTTATCCTCCCTCTTTGTTCTAATACCACATTTTAGACACATATTTTTAATTCCAAGCTGCTTTACGTAAAAATCAATAATTCATAGTGTGTTAATTGTTTCTTGCCTTACTTCGTTGAAATTCATATTTATATTTTAATAATGATAATAGACGCAATTTCAACAGGATTTATTTACTTTTTGGTAACCTGAACACCTGAAATTGAGTCTATTATTATCATGAAAATATAATTCATATAGTAATTAGAAGATATTCGTTATGTGCGATTTTCATAATCGTAGGTCCCATCCCAATGAAATTAGGAAATAAGAAAATAACTTTTTCAACTATTTTAAAACCGCAAGTTGGAAGTAGACCAGTAGTTTTCAACTTTTCTCAGATGCAGTTTCCCTATTTTTCTAGTAGAAGTGAAAAAATTTTATAGACCATACATTCGACATATTGCCAATTGATACTTTGATACAATCAAGGCCAAAACGAGCGTCGTAATATGACATTTTGCAGGATCTACCAAGATCTGTAAATTCTAAATACCAAGTGTTTCTAAATTAAGTATCTACTGAAATGTATGTAAGTGTAGCGGACCGCATTTGCCATTATATGTATATTATTACCGATAGTCGGACTTTGGGACATTATGCTCATAATTTTCATTTTTAATCTATACTCGCATAAAGATTTCATGTTACATGTAACTAAATGCTAATGAATATTAGTTGGAGTTTGGAAATCACGCTTCAATGATCTTTGGAACGGCCGTTCCGTCACACATATTTATTTTTGTAAAGGGGCTGTCCTTTACGGGTACACTTAATTTATGAGGGCAACAGTCACAAAATAAATATCCACTTTCATGTACAATGAATGGAATTATAAAACAACTACACATTCGATAGTTGAATGTTATAATGCCATTTTTAAAATATTTGTTTGCAGCGTCTTTCTTCCAGCTATTTTGTTGCAGGTAACAATATGACTTCGAATTAGTGATCTCAAGTATACCTAGGATTCTCCACAACAGCTGTTTTTAGCGCGGTCTGTTCTTGTGATAAATTGTTAGTTTAGGGTAGCCATAATCTGCCTAAATTATTATTTTTTTGCCGAACTAAACCCTTATGGGTGAAATTCCACGCATGGACGTGTTAATTATATACCAAATTTATTAGGATATGAGGATTAGGTAAAGAGAGTTATTTCGGCTGTTGAATTGATTTTAACTAAATATTCTTGGGCTCACAATAAATGGAGCGTAAAATTGTTGTTCCAATTGGTGCACGTGCAGTATGTTCTCACGATCTAACACCCGTTTTTGGCCTATAAAAGCAGAAGTAAGTTGTCATGAGGGGATCATTCTTGCTTGATCTAACCATCAAGAAGCACAGTTCCTTTACGAGTTCCCTTAACCCTTCACCTGCCAAGCACTTTGAGGTATCTCGGCAGCTACGGCATCCTTTGACAATTGCGCTTTGAGGTATCTCGGCTGCAGTGTCAAATTCCTTTAACCCTTCACCCGCCAAGCGCTTGAGGTATTTCGGCAGCTACGGCCTCCCTCGACAATTGCGCTTTGAGGTATCTCGGCTGCAGTGTCAAATTCCCTTAACCCTTCACCTGACAGCACATCGTAGTCCAGTTCATTAATAATACACCGTTCACCTTCAGAAACCCCCTTGCGAACCGGCCGATAACAGCATCTTTAGTATTTTACTGGGCAAATAGTTTAGATTTCCTAAGGAAATCGATGTAGTTGAGATCACGTCGCGCTACATCGGCTAAGGTTTCCTGCAGTTTCCTAGCCTGAACAGGTGAATGCCGGAGGTAGTTAAATTGCACTGTCTGCAGTTAAATATTGACGACAATGAATGTATTAAACCTCTCTGGTGTTTTATTTCCGTATTTAGCTCAACTACTCTAGATCCGAACCTAACACGATCACGACGAATCACGACAAATAAAAGAAAAAAGCACAACACAAGGGTCCGTAACGCTACATAAGAGATATTTCAGAATATTTGAAACATTGTACCTAAGAAACTGTAGTCCACACCTTACCGTTTCCGAAAACATACACTTGCAAAAAGTCTATATTTGTATTTAATATATGTGCAGATTTTGGTAAAAATTTAATAATACATAGCACAAAAATGCTATTGATATTTAGTAGCAATGCATAGAATATGAATAAACAACGAAAGGGTCACACCACACAGTCTGAGCTGAAATTTTGTTGTTAACGCATGTGGTAGCTTGACGACGCCTACATAACCTACATAGACTTACTTTTTTGTGTAGCTAGAGATAACTAGCTTTTAAATCCTGCAATTATTGATCGTGAGCCGCTAAAACACATTGTTTAATTACCCAGCGAAAATCAAAGCGTGTTGCATATACAGCTACTACATGACTTTATGTAAATAAAATTGAATGCCCGCCCTCTTGTGGGATTATGTGACAAACCGCTGTTTTTCCATTGAAATCAATCAGAAAATCACTCCAATGCTTAAATGTTAACTATTGACTTATTGGTTAATAAAGGATTTTATTTTATTAAAGGTTACGCAAGACTTCGTTGTATTACGTTTATAATACACCCACCGACACAAAATTCGATCCATGCGTTATTGGATTTTATTTTTTATTTTTATTTATTTTTTTGTTTTAATTATTAGTTTTACTTTAGTTCAAAAGGTGTATAATACCGTGAGTTCAAAAAGTAATTACATAAGGGTTGACCATGGAAAATAAAATTAATGTCAACAGCAAGCTTCAAAATTCATTATTTGTCATCACTGTTGTTGTTGTCATAAGTTTATATTGAAATTTCAGTTAAGTTACATTTATAATGGTTTTTACAATAGAACACAAAACATTGATGATTGAATCATATTTTCGAAATGGTGTTCGAGAGAACGGCGAACGGATGTTTAGAGGAATTTCGGCAACAATTTCCAGATATTACTGTCCTTGAAGGAGATTTTTACATTACTACTACTTCATGTTTCATTAACTTCTTGTAATATAAGTCTCTTTATTCTTCTCTATCTTCTGGCGTTTTTACTTTAAACGGTTTTAGATTTATTTTCTTGTGTACGTCCTGCTTTTGGCTAGATTATCTTCCTCTTCTTATTCCTCTTGATGCATACTGTACGGTACATGGTTGTGCATCTCTTCTGCATTTCAGAATAATTTTCTCAGATTGGGTGCGCCGACGTAATATTTTTTTGTGTATTTCTTTATGTGTAAAGAAACGGTTTACTACTTTTAATTTATTGTTTCTGCGAAAATCAGTTTACATTATCATTTGTAATGTTTTCTTTACATGGGACCATTACAGTCTCATTTATTTTCATCCCTATTTTAACTCCGTTTGGTGCTACATCGTGATGAACATCTTGCAAGTTGATGTATGTTTCACTATCATTCTTTGCTGCATAGATACATAAAATAGTTACTCTGACATTTATTATTTTCATATTTGGAGAAGCAACGAATTTCTGCTTAGTTTGGTTATTTACATTCGACCTATCAGCCAAGGGAGACTAACAGTGAAAATACATTTTATTCTCGTAAATTTGTATTGTAACTACCATATATTATACCATACACATTCCTGGAAATATTTGGTGACTGCACAATTCTGAATATCGAACTAAACTCCTCTCTAAATATGAAATAAATTTCTGTCTACATTGAGAACTTCTGAATACATTTGGTATGCGTTCCAAGCTTACGTGAGTGCGATAGAACACAACGTATCGGACATTCTTATTCTAAAAACATGTCTGGCGTTTTTATGAAAGCGCCGTTTGTGTAATTACCTTACTTAAATAACTGAAGCACTCAAATCACACTGAATTTTATGCAGTGTAACGGAAAATAATGACGTGAAATCAGACGTCTTTTCAGCAGTCGTGTTCGGGTAGTTAATTCGTACGAGATGGTTGTTAGACGCGCAACCTTATGTAGAGATGAAAGCACTCATTTTGTTCCACTGGTTTTGATCATCGAAGCGGAAAACCGTACGACTTCAAATGACTCGGATGTATAGCCGTTAAGGCAAAAATCGGTAATAGGATGCCACTGTTCGTGTTCTTTGAAGTAGAGAGCAGATAAGGATAATGTAAAACTTGGAGACGCCCACTGTAAGAACGCGCATGCAGCTTAATTAATCTTTTATTAATTTTAATAAGTATGAACTTTTAAGATGTAAACTTTTCCGTTAAATTTTCGAACAAAATAAAAAAAATAGGTAACTCTCCATCCACATGGAACATTATATTTCAACCCCTTAGGCTTCAGGTACTCAAAAAATTCAAATGATAACATTCACCTTGTGAACCTAATCGAAAAGCTCTAATGAAATGTTAGTCAATAATATTAAATATTGTCTTACTTGATTTGCTTCGGAAAAATGGAATGGCTCCCAAGATCTCCAGATTTAACCCCATTAGACTTCTTTTTAAGGTACCACTTAAAATTTATTGCCTACAAAGCTCAGCTTCAGTCCATCGTAGAATTGTGACAAGAAATATTTATATTATTATATTTTGCGACAAACCTTCCAAAATGTTCGGAGCGAATTTTAAAGTAGACTCTATTATTGCCTAGAGCGGTGAGTCTCAAACTTTTTTAAAATGGGGCCCCCTTTTGGCCAAAATACTAACAACTAACAACTAAACAACCAACTGACGCCTAGCATAATTTATTTATTTGTTCTCCGTGTTTCCGGATATTTCCACTATATTCGGGAGAGTGCTACATGGCACTGGAATAATCTGGAAAATGAGATTAGTTATCATTTTAAAATTGTGTGCTGTACTGCTGACTGTGTGTTGAGTGCAATAAATCGATAACAAATATTTAACATTCAGTGCAACAGCTATATTCGTTTTGTTAAAGGTGAATACATGTCTAAAACGGTCATTAGAACATTCCGCGTCTGGCAGTGACAAGAATACAAAGAAAATTAGATTGTACCGCGATGAAAATCTCAAATATGGTTTACCGTTATTTTGCAGAATCGCTAGCGCGTTTTATGTCGAGATTATTGTCAAAATAAAATATGAAGCCATGAAAGCTATTTTGACATTTATATACCAAACATCCAGACAAAAAAGAAAAGCCAGGGAAATTCTTTGAGAAAAAACTAAACTCCCTCCACAAGGAGCAAACCACTTTCACATCAGCAACCACTACTAATGGAAAAGCACTACTATCAAGTAATCGAGTTGCATTTCGCATTGCAAAAACCAGTAAGCCACATTTCTACAATTGCGGAAGATCTGATTTTACCATCAGCTGCTGAAATGGTGCAAACAATGGTTGGTGAAAAAGGGCCTGACAAGCTGAAAGCAATACCCCTCTTTAATAATATTATCCAAAGAAGAATAAGTGATATGGTAGAAGATATTCCAACACAAGTTGTTTAACTATTAAGAAGTGTACGTAGTTCTCATTACAGATGGACGAATCCACGGATATTTCTAACTGTGCCCAATTTATAGCATTTGTAAGATACAGTACTGGACATGGTATTACAGAAAATATTTTATATTGAACTCCATTAGAGGTTAATACCATCGCAAAATGTTTATACGACACTTTCATGCAAAGTACTAATAAATACAAGATTGACTGGGCAAAATGCCATATATGCACCGTTGGCGCCAGGACTGTGACAGGACAGCGATCTGGTCCTATTGTCAGATTAAAATAGATACTGTCAAATGCTACATGGTTACACTGTTTTTACATCGAGAAGCTCTTGCATCAAAATCTGTACCTTCTGAAATGGATTGTTTTGAAAAATGTCAAAGTGGTACATTCCATCGAGGGAATGATTCATTCCAGTGCGTTCAAGAAGTCATGGAAGACTTAGTTAAGAATGATAATATGATATATGTACAGCACGTGTTTGCATGTCAGTTCGCACAATTTAAAGCAACAGGTCATTGACTATTTTCACTATTTCCCAAAGAAGTTATGTTTTTGTATGTTCTGAGCACCCTGTACAAAAAATGAAAATTTTGTCATTGTGAATCCTATTTTTTTGCCAAGCAGAAACTTTTATGAAGAATCACTTTTCTTTGAAAAGTGTATCCATTTGAGACATAATGTATATACAGAGTGTTAAGAATACGCCTTAAAAATATGTAGGGAATGTAGTGGATTAAAAACAGACCAATTTATAATACGAAACGCAGGATTTTCGAGCAACAGGTAATAGTAGTTATCTACTTGAATATTGTTTCATTGGGCCGAACCTTTTTCCACATAGTCTAAGCGGCCCTATTTGCTTGTCCTTCGTGCAAAAAGTATTGCCAGAACGGTTGGAAAAAGTGCCATTGGGAATTCGTCAACAGATGTGGCTGCAACATGACGGTGCGCTATCACATTTTCCGCTTGCCGTCTGAGACTATATCAACCAAGCATTCGGTGATGGTATCGGATTGGACGACGGGAACCAGTAGTGTGGCCGTCGCACTCCCCGGATCCAACTCCCTTAGAGTTTTCATTATGACCCATATGATTAGTCTGGTTTACAAACCACTGTAAAGTCTGAGGATCTTGTAGCACGTATTCTGGCTGCAGCGTAAGAACTCCAAACAACGACCGGCATTGTTGAAAAAGTATACCAAAACATGCTTTGGAGGTGCAGTGATTGTATCGTAGCTGGTCGTCGGTTTTTTCAACAATTGTAGTAGAGTTTGACAAATAAATAAAATTATTATGAGTATTATTTGTAGTGTATGAATATTACGAGCAATTACTTGTAAGTACAGTAGAGTTTCTTATTACAAGTTGGTCTATTTTGAATCCTATACATGCCCGATAAATTTGTAACATGCATTTATTAACACCCTGTATATTTTTATAAGTAAAGTTAAGATAATATGTATTTGTTTTTTTTGCAAGTGCATAATTCTTATACTAATGGCGTTTATTACTATTTTAAATGGGTTATGACAGTATTTAATATTACTGTATGTGATATTATTTTATAGGATCTAAATTGTCCACCATTAAAAAATAAAACATTATTTGATAACTAAATGTAATTCGGAGTAATTGTGAGTAATGCCAAGTATTGCGGCATACTTTGAGGTAATCCCCAGGTACTTCGAAGTACTTCCAAGGTAATTAATTCCTAACAAATTTGCATTAGCTTTTCGTTCGACAGTAGTAACCCTTAAATATTCAAACTGTCTGGTATTTTCCAATAGAGGACACCTTTATACAGCTTCATACAAATGTTTTATCTCACAATACCTTAATTCTGCTCCATATTTGCTATTAGTGATACGTCAAAATGGGGCCCCAGGCAAATTCGAATTTGTACAGTGTTGAATTCAGATAGTTTTTCTTGGGGGCAATTTTTGGGGGAAATCTCCTCCCCTACTCCCCGATATCTACTTGGATTCAACACTGCCCTGCGTCACATCGGAAATCTAGGGTCCCCAAATACAGAGACAAATTTTAAATTTTGATATTATTACTACAGCAATGAGTTTACAAAATATTAGTTTGGGGCCATGGGCGTATCCAGCTCAAAACGGAAGGGGAGCAACTTCTTCTATGGAGGTCTATGGGGGGAGGGGCACGCAATAATACACAATTACAGAAGAAAGACACTATTAATAAAACTAATGTTTGAAGTGTGGTTTGCGAGGATTAGTTGCAAATGTTCTAACTACAACTTCCGCTAATTGTTCCTTGTTTGCGAAAACCCATTGACGATGAATGCTTAGCATGGCTAACCCATTTAACTTATTTTCAGCAATAGTGCTTGTTGCAGCAGCCTGTGTTTTTCAAGAAGTGCTTCTTTGTACAGTTCTAAGAATAGACCCGAGCAAGGGATTTACAAGGGCACTTCCGGTAACCCAGGTACCTGCCACAAGGTTTTGTACGCCTGCCACCAGTTTTAAACATTTAATATTAGGCATTCTTGTAAACGTTCTGGTAGCGACCAGTCCATCTTAATAAACATCATTTCCATATAATTTTGTGTATTCATTACCAACAAAAAGATTGTTCAACATTGCGTACCTACCATAATACGCAACAGTGCTTCTAAGCCATGTTTCAATTCGCCGAAGGGAGCTGAAAGAACGCTCTATAATGCATGTTGTGTAGGGCTGTGAAAGCAAAATTAGTAGCGTCTTTCTAATGGTTGGCAAAAGCAATTCCATCTTTTTTAAAACCTGGATGATATCTGGCGCATCCTTTACCTCATTCCACATTTTGAATCACAACTCCCTTTCTTCTTCGATGCCTTCCAAATTGTGAAAAGTTGCACAAGATGAAGTACTTTCATTCCATTCCTCCAATGAAACATCTCTCATGTTACTCGGATGGAAATGTGTCAATGCAAATGCAGGCGATTTGTCTGCAGAAAATATGAGGGGTTATTAGAGAGACATTTTCCACAATTCGGATGGATTTCCGGCTGGAGAGTTGCTTGTATGCATTCTATGCATGTCGGCCAGCAACGCGAGTGACGGTTATATCAACTTTCAAATGCTTTCCCATGTCGCCTGCTTCTTTCAAAACGTCAGTTGTGACGTCCGCATCTTCCCGATGCTCTTTTAGCATGACGAGAATAGTTTGAATGTGCTGGTTAGCTTTAACTATGTCAAGTGCCTTCAATTTAAGTGTTTTTGCTACGGGTTCCAGTATAGAGGAATACTTCGCAATTAATGCTACCAACACAATAAATGAAGATCTGCACGCCGCTGCATGCACTTGATATACATTTTTTCTTGTTGCTGCATTACCTTCTTTAGCTAATATCTCTAATGTTTCAACAATATCGACGAAGTGATCCTTAAAAACACGGATGCTCTTGTTCTTCTCTGACCATCTAGTCTCACACAATTTAGGAATGTTCCCAATAAGCTTACGATTATCTTCTTGATAATTCCAACACAGTTTCGAATTTCTGTGATATGGTTCAAGTTGTTCACAACAAGCTTTACTTTAGTGCAGGGAGCAATGGAAATACAAGGCTTTATTGTACTTTTTCACACCCCCTTCTTTCCCAGATATGGTGGAACATTCGTCGAAGGCTAACTCATACACTTATCAGGGCCTGGGTTGAAATTTGCCACAAAATCTTTGGCACTTACCTTTCAAGCTCTACAAAGCCTAAAAAATCTTCTTCGATTGAGTTGGCATTTTCATCGGCAAGAAACGTAATCCAATAGACAGCTGTCCTTCGCCCGAAATATCCACGGTTTCGTCAGCCAGAATGATGTAAGCGTAAGCTTCCTTAATGTTTGTGACAATTTGTTCGCTGATGGTAGTGCCATACAAGATACCAACAAGCAACCTATTAATCAATTATTCAGAAATTTGTTGTTTATATTTTTTCTGTTTTATTTTAAATTTTTTCCACCTTGGAGGGGGAGCCCCCCCCCCAGATACGCCCTTGTTTGAGGCCCCTGTTGGTGGATGCCCTAGACAATTGCTTTTTCTGCCCATAGGATAACGCACCACTGCATAACACAACAATATTGCGTTGTGTAAAATAATGGGTTTTAGTTTACCACATATTAGTGCTGCACGAACGATTTATTGTGTATCTTCGAAATTATACACAACTTCGATTTTTAAGGTAACATATTAAACATTCTTTTTTTAATTTGTAAAGTCTCATCTTGTCTGTGCGTTGTATAGATTCCCAGAAATGCGTCGGGATATAATAGGTAACTTGGACGAAATCGTTAAAACTTAGCCTACAGTTTATGACGAGATTTATGAGGCATAAGCATAACACTTGTATATGTGTGTATCATTTCAGACATTGTTGGAATCCTAAGAGTGTGATTGGGCAAAGATGGAAATTGGGACAGTTTGTGTAGGTCAATGGGAAGAGTACGCAAAATGTAAAGCATTTACGTAGGTCATGTAACCCAAGAATAACAGAAGGCTGGCGATGGGTTCATCTTGCGCGGGTACGTCCTTGCAAGGTCATGAAAATCCAGGGAAGTATAAACACAAACCTCACGCAAGAAAAATAAAGTTACGCGTTCTCTGAAGTCCAGGCTTGGATTTCACCCGAAATTCTAATCTTTTTCATAATAGAAACGGTTGATGTTGGAAACTGCTTTAGAACAAAATGGATTGCATTAGAGCCTTTGAAAGTTTGGAAAAATGGATCATTTCCCCTCGAAATTTTAACGAAGTAGCCCAAGTGTAAATTCGTCTCTCGGGCGTAGTTCTGAAATGTGCCACTATTCTGTGGCGTAATTCGGCAACGGCCCTGGCGAGACGGCAATGACATTGACCCGGCTGCCGACGCCCTCGACGCTGCATCATTGATTGTACACAAACCCCACTCTCTCGCCCCACCCAGCAATGACGCTTTTCCGACCTTGAGGGAGGTCGCACACCCGCGCTATCTGTATCACTATCTGATATCAGCAGCTTTCCACGCAGATACTTTCCGTCCTAGAAAATGTATTTATAAAACGACAGGTTGCGACCTTTTCACTTGTAAATCGAACATGGGAAAAATAACGATAGGGAAATTAACGAAACGACTTTGTGGGTAAACAATCAATAAAGCCGAGAGTTGCAATACATTCCGAGTTTTCCACCCTCTACTGCGGCAAATAATAGGAGTGCCCCCTTTAAGGGTTGAAGGTTGTACCGAGAATAAATAGGAACAGATTCTTTGTGTCGTATGATTATTTACTGAATTGTGGTTTCTATTCTTAGGACACGTGCCATGTTGTGGCGCAATAACAATAAGTATCGATTTTTAAAGTTCATGATACACAATACTACTATACACTTACTACTCAATTATACGCATGTCTGAACTCGACGGCAGGTATAGGAAATCGAAAGTGTAAGTAAATAATTGTACGTTTTTGTCTGTTGGTATTGATTCTCAATTTGGTGTTAAGCAAACGGCAGTAAAATTATGTTTCAGTGGCTAAATGCTATTCAACATTTTTAGGAGTATGATTCTATTCATTAATTGAAATTGAACAATCTATGTATTGTACGATCAGTAAAACAAGGGTTGGCAAAACATTAGTAACTTAGTTTGTAGGAAGAAACTAAATATAGTAAATTAACAGCTATTTAACAAATAAAGGTGTGGTTGCACTGTTTTTCAGTCAACACCACATAGTATTTACGATCGAATCAAACTTTCGGTAAATACATCTACATAAGTATGGGATAATTAGGAGTGATTGCTATGGTAGTGCTTATATGAGGGGATTTTATTTGTGGTTTATGCAGGATCCACATTTTTCAGTCAAAGTCGGAGATACTTATAACCTATAACGACAAATGTATAGGACGAGGAGTTTAACGCAGGGCCACCTACATCTATTGACTTTTGTATTTGAGCAAATGTTTTATATATATTGCTGTGTTACACCCAATAAAATAACTAACTTCTAATTAAATATAAAGCACAGAAGCTATGTGTAGCTTTCCTGTATGGAAATGAGTCGTTTACACACACAATTTTCAAACGAGTTTATGCGTAGTGCTTTCCGATGAGTCTTCGGGATGGAATAATATGGGAATTGCAAATTTTGCAGTCATTCACAGGAATTTTAGCATTGGAGCCGCGATCTAGACGTTGTTTATATGCCTTGCAACAATTTTCCTTGAGTCTTGAGCTGTAATTACAATAGTATTAGTATAATTGTATCCGATTTGATAGTTCAGATCAATTTTGTGAATATTAGCACATTAATGTGTTTCGTTGGTTGTTTATTGTATTGAATGCCTTTGTATTGACATAAGAGGCAACTTTGGATTGTAATTTCATAAACAATAAAAGTGTATTTATTTGTTTATTTGCATAAAACCATGATTTCTTCAACAAAGATAGAAATTGTATGAAATACATTATTTAGATGATCTTCATCGTGTTTCCTATAGCAGCAATGTTGTATTTGTTTAAATATATGTGCCTTAAGCAGATTTTGACAATTTCTGTTAGGTAAATGTAAATTGTGATTTTAATATTATTTCTAAGGGAATTATTGGGTCAAATGCTTTTGAATATTAAGACAGGGCATCTTTTAGTGTATCATTTGTTAGAAACAATGCTGTAATTATTGTTTTTTTTTATGTTTGTATGTCGATTGGCCTTGAACGTATAGAAATTGCCTTATTTTCCCATATTTATGCACTTAGATCTTGAAGAAATGTTTTATAAACAATAATAGGATGTACTTAGATTAGTCTAAGTGTGTTTTTTATTAGTCTAAATGTTTAATTATTTGTTTATTGTTAATTTATTGATTTTGACTATGTTTGTTAGGTTATAAGAGCTTATAAGTGGATCGTGTTTGGTCTTAAAATTTGCGCTTTTTGATGAGGATTCCAAATTTGGTTAGTTTTTCGGTAACATGATCCATAAGGAAGTTATTTAGATTTATAGGAATTTGATTTGAAATCGTTCATTTTGTATCTTCATTCTGATTGGTCAGTTTTTCAAGTTGACAAGCTAGGTTGATTAGGTTAGGATTTGTTTAAAAATTAGAGCATAAGTTAAGTTTCCATGGCAACGATATCTTTTTTCTGCTTAGGTATAAAAGCAAAATTCCGATACGGAGCATCACTTGCAAAAATTTACGACGACAAATCGCTGCTAATTTATAACCGAAAATTTGTATTTGTGAGGTTATGTGTATTGTTGACATCTGTCAATAAAGTCAATAAAAATTTTGAAGTTTGTAACGTGCTTTACTCACCGAAGTGTTGAATTGCCAGTGCTACGAATTATTTCCAACAATTACCAGTGCTACTGTACTGTACTGTATTTCGCATTCTTTAGAATTTAAACAACGAAAACATAATATCACTAAAAATTATTAGGTTAAGTTTCTCATTCATTGAGTACGGGAATCTAATCTGGAGTATGTAAGGAAACAACCCCAAATCAAAATTCTGAACGTGCTCATTGCATGCTAGTCAATTTTGTAGGTTAGTGCTCCCTGTTAGGAAGCAGTCAGTAACTGCCATTTGTTAAAAATTTGACTACTAACGGCGGTAAATAATAACTAAAAATTATAATTTCTATTAGTTAAATAACACAGAAACATACAATTTATAAATTAGAGAAGCTGGTCAAAGTGAGCGCTGTGAGCTTCTGCAGATACAAATGAAAGCATCTTTTTATGCTACTGAGGCCATTCACTAGTATCGTGTGTTTTTTTTTAAATATGACGTCAAAGTCTGCGTTGAAAAGTTCATTGTGAACATATTGCAAAACGTACCTAACCCTACTTTTCTAAATAGATTTGACAAGAAAGCATTCAAATGCAAACATTTAAAAATAGCTTCAATAAACAAAAAATTTCCATCAAATGATAACTTAATTGTAATTCATTGTAATAAACAAAGAATTTATAACAAATTATCG
Source organism: Limonius californicus (assembly GCA_014611495.1). NCBI lineage: Eukaryota > Metazoa > Arthropoda > Insecta > Coleoptera > Elateridae > Limonius > Limonius californicus. Next base: position 38,844 of record JABXWE010102477.1, read on the forward strand.
AAATATTCAACGCCTTCACACAGGCACGTTCGAACTCTTCGCATAAACCGATTGCTGACATTTATTAAGATTTTTGCAAATATTCTGAGCTGCAATTCGTTCAGGTTATATATTGGCTACTGGAAAATGTAAATTTTTAAAAACACAATATTTGTGTATTGTTACATTCTTCAACAATTTTCTAATTCTTAAATGTTGTTATTAGCATTCTTGTATAGTTTATATTTTATATATGTATAAAATAATCTAAAATCTAAAAGGATTTGTAGTACTCCATAACCTCATGGGCTATGAATTATCATATCCTCAAATAGTGAACCAAGCCTCATCCGAAAAGACCGTTAAATTTGATAGACTCGTCATTTAAACGTTGAAGAACATCATGAATTACATTTTCAGTACGATCCCTTGGTCTGCCACTTCTCTTCGTGTGAGTAATGCTTTCAGTATCACGAAACAAATTGACACACTGTGGTATAAAAATCTCCTTGAAGAAAAGTGAATTCAGGAAATTGTTGTCGAAATTCAGCCATTAAATGCATAACCCATTTTTCCGAAAACCATTCGGAAAATACGATTCAATCAGACATCTTTTGCAACCTCCCGTAAAAATCATTGTAACGAGCAATCAAAACGTTTTTAAATTAGTGTTGGCTGTTAGCGCTACAAGGCATGTCGTAGTTGTCATGTTACGTACCGGCCGTTCCTTGTGTTTATTTCTTCGAATGTAAAAGCAAGAAAAGTGAATTTAACGTCAAAGCATATCTCGTTGCAATAAAACGCATTTTAAAAAGTAAACAAATAAAGACAAACAAGAAACGAATTACAACAACCAGATTAAACAGATTTTATGTATAAATAATTTTAATTTGACAATTGTTCAAATTGGCATTTGTTTATAGTTCAATCTCAGACATGCAAAACATGTTCGTAGTTATCCCTCATTTAAAATACCGTGAGTTCAAAAAGTAATTACATAAGGGTTGGCCATGGAAAATAAAAGTAATGCAACAGCAAGCTTTAAAATTCATTAACTGTCATCGCTGTTGTGGTTGTCATAAGTTTATATTGAAAATTCAATTAAGTTACAAACATTTATGATTGAATAATATTATCGAGAGAACGGCGAATGGATTTACAGTGCGGTGCCATGTTTAGAGGAATTTCGGCAACAATTTCCAGATATTGCTGTCCTTGAAGGAGATTTTTACAGTGCACTTAGATGTGTTGATGTATTAGTAGATACAGCGAGCGTTACTCATAGAGATAGAGCTGCAAGATCAAGAATTCGTACTCAAAATACAGTTGATGATGTTCGTCAACGTTTGAACAAGCAACCCGCTACATCACTACGTACACTTTCGCAAGAGACTGGTTTATAATTAGGAACTTGCCATACTATTGTCAAAAAAGATTTAATGCTGTTCCCATACAAAATTCTTGCTTTACATGAGTTGCTGCCAGCAGATCACAGTAGCAGAATTTTGTATTGTCAGTGGTTCCAACAAAATTTAATGAACAACGACGAATTGCTAAATTTAACGTTTTTTTCTGACGAGGCCTGGTTCACCCTTTCGGGGTATATAAACTTACAAAATATGAGGTTATGGAGTGCTGCAAATCCGCATACTTTTCGCGAATCTCCCCTTCACCCGTTACAAGTTGGTGTTTGAGTTGCTGTGTCTCGAAGACATATTATCGGACCCATATTTTTCCACGAAACTGTGACTGCTCAGAGATACCGGAATATTGTACGTGAATTTATTAATCAGCTTTATGAGGATAAGCTCCAGCAAGGCTACTTCCAACAGGATGGCGCGACGGCCCACACCGCTCAAGAGACCCTCAATTACCTTCGTGAATTTTTTGACGATCGAATAATTAGTTTACGTTCAAATCCAGAATTTCCACCTAGACCACCAGGCTTGACTATTTTAGATTACTTTATATTCCCTTATCTGAAAAATAATGCATACAAGACCCCTATTAACAATATGGAGGAACTGCAAAACAGAATTACGGAACAGTGTGCCAATATAACTCTTCAAATTCTTATAAATGCTTTTAACAGTATGAAAAGACGAGTAAATTTGTGTCTGCAGGAAAACGGTGGTCATTTTGAACAGCTTCTTTAGTTTTTTATGTTTATTTTTCTGTACCTGTGAAATAGAAAAATTATAATTTCCAATTTTAATGATTACCTACTTGTTATGATTTGTTTAATAGTGTAGTAGTTTAGTTGTTACGGTTATCGTCTAAATTGAAATAATAGAACTCATTTCTGCAAAAATTGAGTTATTTACATTTACCATGCAACTTAACCTAACATAACACTGCCGGTTAGGCACTGGCGCTTGCGCTAGATGGCGCTAGAAAGGCTGTGCCTAAACATCAATTGGTATATGTAATTACATTTTGAACTCACGGTATTTTGTTCACACGTTATTTCTAATGTAATATAATTTCTACTGAAACTGACAGAGTGATGGTAGTAAATAAACTCTAAAGCAAGCGAAATATAATAATTTTATTAACAATGACCAATCTTCATTTATATTCTATTTAAACGTGTGTTAGAACATAATGTGTTAACTCTTTTATTTTCAATGTCTTGTACTCTTTCGTTGTATTTTCACCTTGTGTATTAGGTTTCTATGATCTATGGGTGCATATCACTACAATTTTCCTGGAATAAGTCACTGTAGTAGTCTAAGCAGTATTTAACTCAAACATTTTTACGCAAACCGTTGCTTAAATTATTTACTGTCAAAAATCACAAAGGCGATTCTAATCTCAAATTGCGATATACATATTTCATGAGTGGCAAAATATTCGCCATGCTTAAGAAAGAAAATATGTCTCAAGACACATAACTTATTTAATTATGTTTTGGACTGCACAAATTTTTTTTAAATTATTTGAGTCTCTTTGTTGGCTGAACCTACTTCACAGTTTGTTGATTTATTTTAGTGTGTAAAAAAGACATATGAATGAAGCCGAAAAAAAATTATAAAAATTATTCCAATTGTAGATAACCTTGAATTGCTACTATTATTCATAAAAATAAAACGAATGTATTAGAGCGATTATATGAATTTTTCACAGAAGAATAATGACATACGTAAATTAAATATTGTCAAATTAGGTTGAAATCAAATGCTGCGTTGGTAAACGCGATGACTTCAGTAAAATAGCTGAAACAATCCGACTCTGTATGTGGTAAATGAGCAAACGCTCAAAACTGTTGGAATATGTTAATATTTGCTTACATATCTGTTAACTACATGTACATGAGCCTTCTTGGAATACGTGTAGAATGAGAGAATACAAACATTACGGTTATATTCGTGGCACAGTGCTTTCAGATATAATAGCGGATTACAGGATTAAATAGAATAGGATAACAAAAATACTATCTCTCCCTTTCTAGTACATTACTTATATGGATTTTAAATACGCCTGAAGTGTTTTACCTACCACGAGTTACCGAAACAAAAGATGAAGTTCCCTAAGTAAAAGAAAGATGCGGTTTACAACCGTTTTAACAGCGAAACCCTAGACCGGTTGTAAACAGGTAAACGAGCTCATCTGCATCTTTCTTTTACTCATGGAAGTTAATCTTCAACAGAAAGGAGGAGGCGGTATTTTTGCTCAACTATTCTATTTGATCCTGTAGCCCTCTATTAACTGTGGAAACTTTGGAAACTATATCACTGTAATGCCATGACGTAGGCTCAAAAATCCAAGGAACAAATAACAGCTAACAAATTATATTTAAATAAAAATTTAATCGCAAACTTAATTATTAAACACCAACTACGCCAGAATCTATTTTGAAAAAAGTATATCCTCAAATCAAAAAAAGGCCAATTGAATATTTTACCATACATGTCTACTAATGGGTCTTAAAAACAGATAAGTGCATGGATGCCAAATTTTATTAATGTTAGCTTATTTCGATGATTATTGACAACTATAGAACCTCACGTATAGATATCATATTGGATATAATGAAATAGGAATAATTTATTACGATAAAAGGTGCATTGTCCAGTATCTCCCTACTAGTTTCCTTAATTTACATAGTACGATTCAATGGTGGACTGGTAACCTTCTGTATGGCAACAGTTTCTGTTTCATTAAACGATTTTATACAGGACGTCCCAAAACGTACCGGCAATCTTTCAAAGATGAATTCCAGAATTTATTTAGAGTCGAAAAGTCCAGATAAACATATGTCCTAAACGTAACCGTTAACGAGTTATTGTTTATTTCATAACTTATGTAGCTAAAATTTTAGTTCTACTAATTTTATTAAATAAATATTTTTTAATAAATTTTTATTATTTTATTTAGAAGAAATATTCAAAATTATCCCCATTGTGTTCGACACACAAAGCCGCACGTCTCAGAGGAGATCGTTGCGTTGCGTTCTTAATATGGTTGCTGGGATATTCCTAATAATATCGGTAGCCTGCTGTAATCTTTGGCGTAATTCTTGTCCACTTCAGTTGCATAAACAATCTGTTATATGTGACCCCAAAGATAAAAATCTAATGGAGTCAGATCAACGTGAACTCGGTGGCCATACTACGGGTCTTCCTACTCCAATCCATCTTCCCGAAAAATGTGCGTTAAAAACCAAGCTCTAACACGAAGAGATTGATGTGCTGGTGCCCCATCGTGTTGATACCACATTGCACGTCTAATATTTAATGACACATCTTCCAGTAATAAGGGTAAAGAATTTTATAGAAAGTATTCGTAATTTGCACCATTCGCAATTCAAATGGTCTAATCAGACGACCATATTAATACTAAATCTATGTTAAAAATGTGAGCGTCTTCCTAAAAGAGGATTTTCTGCAGCCCATTCATGAAAATTATGATAATTACTGATACTATATGTGTGAAAGAAGCTTCAACGGCCCATAGAATTTGTGGTAGGTTTTGATTATATTGTACCCAATTACAAAATCTTAAACGAGCTTAAAAATCATTACCTAGAGCTTGAACTCATGGATGATGATATGGATGTAAGCGAGCACTTCTCATTATTCTCAAACCTGATTTCTACATATTCCAGTACGTAATGCAATTCCTCGCACACTTACAGACTTATCTTCTTGTAATAAATCAAGAACTTGTTCATCATCGTTTATGGGTCTACGGACAACTCCTTGGCCGACTGTATGTCTTGTACTGAAAGTGCCATGTTCTCTCAGCTGACGATGTGAATTAAAGAAAACTGCATGCGTAGGCAGTCTTGTATTGGAATATATTCTACGATATGCTAAAGCATTTCCATTACACAGACCGTAAACATAATGAATATCTGCATATTCTTTATTTGCCACTAACTACTAGTAAAGATTTTTTGTATCAACACGATGGGGCTCTGGCCTGTAACTTCCGCATACTAATTAACTTTCTTAGAGCACAATTGGGTGTGTATTATGTTGATAATGAAAATCCTTTTATGCTGGATACAAGGGTTCCTTGACCTAAGGCTTTTATTGTTTAGAGGTTCTTAAAATATATCACACAATTCTTACTCTGATACTAAAACGACATGTCTTTAAATTTATAATTATTACATATTCTCTAAGAAACACCAGTTATTAACTTATAAAAATAATAAAGTTTCCACTTTTAGCCCAAATATGAGGCGGATATAGAATCTGAAAACATACTTTTCCATGTATTTACCTATAGTTCAGCACATCTGGGAAACCCTGTATGTATTGTGAAAACTATATAATAATCAGATGTATTCAAGGGAATTTACATTTAATAAATAAACCGTGCAAATAGATAATTGCTCCTTGAAAGTTTGAATGAACTCTAATCTAAACTCAACTGAAACTGAACCCATAACCGAACAGTGAATAAATTAAACACATCTCAATCCAAAGTAATATAATTTGTTTGTACAGATGTTTCGATCTGTTTTATAGTTAATGAACTATATCAACCATCAACGTTACCAGAAATTGTGTACGGACTGGGCGCTATACATCTAGCGAATTCGAAACAAAGATCGGTGTCAGACAGGGGGGAATCCTGAGTCCCCTTCTATTTATAATCGCAATGGATGCAGCCATGAAGAAAGTCAAATTAACTGCCAGCAAACTTCAAGTAGGACATAGAAACTTAATTCCAGTGTATGCCTCCCATCTTGCCTTTGCAGATGATATTATACTATTAGTAGGGTCAGCTCGAAAACTCCAACGTAACCTTCAAATATGGAATGAAAAGTTATGGGGAAGGGGAATGACGATAAACTCTAAAAAGGCCAAAGCAATGATGATCGGGAACAATCCAAGTAATATTAATATAACACTAAACGGAGTGAATTTAGAAGAAAAGGAAAACTTTAAATATTTAGGTGTGGTCACAAATAAAAACGGGAAAATTGACTGTGACATTAATGAAAGAATAAGTAGTGGTGCAAAACTGTACTATGCGGATAATAAGGGCATTTGGAGCAAACGTGAAGTGTCAAAGAAAACAAAACTAGCTGTGTATAACGCAATGTGTTTCTTATATAGTAACTTACAGCAGTGAATCCTGGGTACTTTCCATAAAGCAACAAAAAGACTGCAAGCTATCGGGATGAAGTACCTAAGACGAATAGAAAATCTAACCAAAAGGGACCAGATCAGAAACGGGGAGATCAGAAGACCCCCTTAAACTAAAAATCGAAAGAAACCAGCTGCGATGGATGGGTCTCCTAAACAGGGTGCAAAATAACAGACTCCCAAAAGCAGTGTGGTACACGGGGTGGACACGAGCAGAGCGAGAAGGAGACCAAGGAAAACCTGGACTGCAACTACGAAATAAATCGTAAGGAACAGAGGATTAGACTGGAACCAAGCCCTAATTAAAACAAAAAACAGGAAGGAATGGAAAGCGTTTTGTAAAGCAAATTAGAAACAACGTCGACATCTCCGAGTAAAAGAGGTACCGACAAAGAAGATGAAGAAGAACTATATTAACTTGGTTGAGGTATTGCTTCTCTGTATAATATTTTAATGCTATTATGTTGTAATATTTAATATTTAATATTTAATACCTTCTACATGTTTTCTGTCTTGAATTTTTTTTATCGTTGTTTGCTATACCTACCATACATTCCACTATTTACATATTTTAAAAAATCTTCAGTAGCAAGTTGGTCATACTGTGTAATCTGGGATCGAATAATAAATGGATATAAAATATGTTACCATTGATTGAATTAAATAACTTATTTTTTTAAATCCTCTAAATATACAGGGTGTTTCAGGAGGAATTAAATAGTAAATACAGGTGGTATAAAAGGTGGTATAAGAATAGGTATAGTATGAATTATTTTGAATAAGAATATTTATATAAACATGTGTCCAATTCCACAATGGTTACGGAGATACAGCTGTTTGAAGTTTGCGCGTACATATTCGATGCACGCGCGCGTCTGGGATATATTAGGGTTGGCATACGTCCCGTATATACGGGACTGTCACCGTATTTGACCATCCCGTCCCGTATTTGTCCCGTATTTCGACAAAATACGGAAATAGACGTTGAATCGATAGTGGTCAAGGTATTCAAGTACTTCCATATTTACACAGTGAGGACGGAAAAACTGAAGGAGTTTTGTGAATATGCTGATGTTGCCTACAAAAACTTATTGTCCTATGTTGGGACCAGGTGGTTATCATTATTACCAGCAGTTGAGCGAATATTAAAGCTGTGGCAGCCATTAAAAGATTTTTTTAATACTGAAGAAAGGCCAACAAAAGCTATCAAAGATTTTTCTGATGATCCAATCAGCGAAGCGTATTTTTGCTTCTTGCATTCGCAGCTCAATACGTTTGAATCTCAAATAAGGAAAGTTGAAAAATCTAACTTCACAGTGCTTGAAGTGAAGTTCATATTACAAGAGACAAAGCAAATTATGATGGAGAGAAAAACATCTAATTTTATTGGAATAGCGACGAAACAAATTTTGAATCGCTTAAAGCTTGATTCTGAGAACAGTGGCAAGGTAGAAGCTTTTGAAAAACAAGCAATAGATTTCTTCAATACAGCTGTCGAATATATTCAGAAATGGTCACAACCGCTTCAAAACTTCAATGCCTTTGACTGGATGGACATCTCTAAACAGTGTTCCTGAATGGGAAGAAATTGAACGAACTGTAACATATTTACAAACAAAACAAATAGATATTGGAAATACCGAGACCCTTTTTAACCAGTTTGTTTACTTAAAAGATTATTTGAATAAAAATAA